>DWAV01000223.1:0-23823 GCA_018231305.1 Noctuana lactifera
AACATACCTCAGCATTATTAATATAATGGACCTCATCGAATATAACAAACTCGAGATCCCTGGTGACGTCAGAGCCACAGTACAGCATGGAGCGTAGGATCTCAGTAGTCATTACAAGGCAGGTAGCTGTAGCGTTGATCTGAAGATCTCCAGTAAGAAGACCGACTTCCCCAAACACTCTGTTGAAGTCATTGTACTTCTGGTTCGAAAGTGCCTTGATGGGTGACGTGTAGATTGCTCTATAATATACAATACAAACAGAGGAACTGTGTATAAGATCAATATTAACCACTTGTAGTAAATTAAATTATAACACCACAAAATGATAAAATAGGTCTGTAAGGGTGCCTGTCCACCAGAGCTGAGAAATGGATAAATATTACCATTTGGATTGCACAAAATCTCCACTCCTTTTTAGTGGACAGGGAGTTGTGCAATCCTATTGGTTAATATTCGTCCGTTTCGCCGCTCTACTGCCTCGCTCCCCTCCGGTGGACAGGCAGCCTAATTGTGAATAAAATCTTGTATTTAAAAAGTGGTTTAAAATTATTTTATTATAAACTTGTTTAATTTATTTGTTGTTTTTTTTTGTTTGTTTACTCAATATAATTTTCTTTACCTGGTAAAGTTTCTCCTGGACATTGCAATGGCGTATTCAGCGACGACTGTTTTGCCGGCGGATGTATGGGCAGCCACGAAAACGTGATGCCCTTCTTCCAACTTTAATATAGCCTGTATAAACATTGAACGAGAAAAGCTATAGTAAATAAGACATCCCTCTTAAACTTGGTCTTTAAGGGCAACTACCTCATAGGCGATTACTAGAGCCCTTAAATAAACTTAAATACTCTATGTGCACATCCACCTTCTAAAATAATATACTAAGATATGTTGCTATCCTCAAAAACTATGATTGTTTATCGTTTAAGTTACCTGCTAAAGTATTTTTAATTTACCTGTTTCTGGAAATTATCCAATTCAAAGGGAAACTCGTGTGCCATTTTCTTTATTTTCTCTTTAAACTCCAGTACTGGTTGGCTCACGTCTATCATCTCTGCCCATTCCGTTGATGTTACACCAACTTTCAATGAGGGACCACCTACAGAAATAATATTCAATGCTTATATATTAAAAAAATTATTATATTATTAATGTTTTTTAAAAGCATGTGATAATTACAACTACAAGGGCACACATCAAATTATTAAGATGAAGTCGGTAAAAATATATTTATCACCTATTTGCAGTACGGGCAGTTCTGGCAATTCCACTGGTGGTTGGATAATGGTGCTTTGTAGGAAGTTATCATCATTGGCTTCATTTTCAGTCACTTCAGAGACTTTTGTAGGTTTTGGTTTTTCTGGCGCTTGGTTATCATCTTCATCTGTCCAAAAGTCTGAAACACAAGTAAAAAATAGAGAGAAATAGGTTGAAATGTAAATTTTGATTGCAAGAGATCTCACAAGTTATGCAACCTCAGGCACTATTCCACAGTCATTATTCAGATGGGTGGCAGCTAGTGACAATTTCAATACTGTTTACCATGTTTTTTGCGCTTACCTACTAGATTTGCATTAGTATCTACTACTTCTTCTATATTAATGTTGACTGGCAGTTCAATATCTTTGCTTTCCGCTTCATGAGCTGCTTTGTTAGCTTGTTTTTCTTCCTCCAACAGAAGGGTGAATCCATCGTCAGCAAAAAGCACCGATTGATCGGAACCAGGTGGTGTTGTCTGGAGCACTGTAATCAATACTACATGTTAAAATATAATTTATATACATTTTATTTAGACATTTGTTCAAACATCAATACTCAGGAGCTGTTTTTACAATTGTAGCCTATGGTTTTATCCAAAGACTGGTAAAGTTTTGAAGATAGTAACTGTTATATGTACAAACATTATTTTATATTCACTAGTAGGTTAAGCAACTCCAGTACAAATAAAGAAAATATTTGATACAGAAAGTTCAATACATATTTACAGAGACAGCCTTACTATTGTTCAAACCGGAAACCCATCTATATGGTCTGAAGTTGGATATGACTTTATTGATAGTGGGAAATGCATGGGTAACTACTTGTAATGCATTTTATGATTTGTCACTTTGCAATGAATTACTTATACTAAATTTTCCACCAATAATTCCTTTGGCATTCAACTCCGAATCATAGTCTGAAGCATTGGTTCAAGTGATTGGCGGGCTGTCCCTGCCACCCTGTATAAGTCTTGTTATGCAATGCTATAATAATAAAGTAAAGTATATATTTATACACTAGCTATGCCCCGCGGTTGCACCCGCGTTAAAAAAAATTCCCGACATTTCCCTTCACTGCTCTGCTCCCATTGATTGTAGCGTGATGAAAAGTATACTATAACCAGCTCAGGAGTATGAAAAATAATTGTACCAAGTTTTGTTAAAATCCGTAGAGTAGTTTTTGTTTCCTTAACAGTTATACAGACAGACAGATAGACAAAGATTTTACTGATTGCATTTTTGGCATCAGTATCAATCCCTAATCTCCCCCTAATAGTTATTTTGGAAATATATTTCATGTACAGAATTTACCTGTCTACAGATTTATTAAGAGTATAGACACGGTAATCAAGTATTATACCTTCACCAAATAATTTTCCAGGTTCATTGTTTTCAAGATCCAGTACTATGTCTCCAAAATTTGCTTTCTCCTGGACCAGCAAGAGTTCTTCTTCAAATCCTGCTGGTAGAAATGGGTTCTGCATGATTGTGCCTCTAGTTGCCAACCCTGGAGGCAGAGGTGCCCTTGACATAGAGAGGTTCTCTTCATCATCTTCAATTGGTACTTCTATCTCTTGTACACCTATTATTTCGCCTGTTGTCAGGTCCCTAGCATGCTGCAATTTTCATAAATATTGGTATATCTACTTTAATAAAATGATAATTATTTATGTTTTGCATTAATAAAAATATTTTGTTATTTTTACCACAAGCGTAGTCTCATAAATAGTTTCTTCATCATCATTGAGGTAAAGAGAGTCCAAGTCATGCTGGGGAGACCAGTGGTTCTGTGATCTCTCCCACTGGTGTATTGACAACCTTTCTGCTCTCAATAAATAGCTCTTTACACGTTCATCAAAATCCTCAGAGATTGGTGGCACTTGAGCCTGCAACGTAACGGATATATTAATGAAGTTTCAGTCAAGATCAAATTAAGATGCATTTCGCTCAATTATTGTCAGATTCAAGTCTAAAATCAATAAAAAATATATACTTTAGGTTAAATTGTTTTGATGTGGTGTTCTAGACTTGTAGTGACACATGTTAGTTTAAAAATAATTAGAAAATGCAGACAGGTACAGAATTCATTCAAACTAATTAAAAACGATGTTTAAACTGAAATTTTTGTTGTTCCATATACCGCTCGTCTAATAAGACGATTTGCAGATATACAGGTGATATTTATTCTCTACTTTTATTTTTTTTTATATGTTTTCCAGTACATTTAATGATTTAGAAAACCGAACAGATGTTGCACTTTATATACCTATAATGTTTTAAAGCATAATATAGAAAATTAAGTACCCTAATATCACCAACAGAATCTTCACTGTACAAAGACATATTTTAGAATTTTATAGCTTAAAGTACATAACATAAATCTTTAATTTATTTTACATAGAAATTCGTTTATTATTATCGTCTTGATCTTGTGCCGCATCGTATGAATATGACAGATTCATGTCAAACGTCAAATTATTGTCTTGTCAGTTGTCATTATCATTTGTCAATGTCAACATATTTTTTTTTCCGTAATGGCTGCTCGGCTTTTTAGACATTTTGCCAATGACAAGCGGGGAAAATAATTTTAAAGGAACGGTTAATTTGGAAAAGGACAAGGATCAGAAAAGTTGAGGGCTACATCGATTATAAGTTCAAACACCATATTACATCAGTCAACATATTTTGTCAAGACAAGTGTTGCACACGTAAGTATGTAGTTTTAAAATAATGTAATAAACCTACCAATATTTTTAGTTCAGAAAAAAATAATTTTATGCATAGACATAACATGTTTATTATTTTGTGTAAAGGCATATACACCTGTAGATACGCTGATATAATATTGCAGATACGCTTTTTTTCGACAAAGTGTGGAGTAGGTACTAGTAGTAGGTACTACGAAGAACTAACGATCCACGAGTTCCACGACGACGTCTCCACAATATGCTCTTTGTACCTACTAGTTAGCGTGTTGGACTATGACTATGGCCTAAAACTGCAGTCCATGGAAAACCACTAGTAATCACAAATAGTAAAAAATGGTAGATAAAATTTATTTCTTAAGTAGGTAGCCTATGGCCGCGACTTCGCGGATACGCTCGGTCGCCCTTCTTTAATTTAAAGCGATACAGAAGACAATGAAGAGAGACAAAACAATAATTTACTAAATCGGTTCATAAATGAAGGAATTAAGAAGAAGATAGAAAGAATTAAGAATAATTTTATAATTACGGGGGAATCTGTCAGAAGTCGAGATTCTAACCCCGACCCACAGACATGAGATGAAAGTCGAAATTATCACTAGGTCTCATCACTGCCTAATGATTAATTTGTTCGTGTTAATTTTATCAAACTGTAAAGTTTAGGTTACCTACACTTTAAAGATGACAACATGACGAAAATTATTCTAATTTCATATTTATTAAGGCTTGCATGTATTTTAAACATTTATTGAGAATCTTACATGGTGTTTAAAGTCAATTGTCCTTTTACGTTGAACGTAATTGGCTTCTTTAATATTATTTTTGACCGTATTATAGCCGATCAATTCATTCTTCAGCGTATTGTTTAATAATGGATCTTTTTTATATAACGTATTCAAGAATGGGAATATGAGTCAGTGAGCCTTGACGGCCAAGGTTGACCACGACTAGTTGGTCCTTCCATCCCTCACACACAACCTCACTTGTCTTTCCTCAGCGGACCAACCTAGCCGTTCACTCAATTATTTATTTTTTATCCATTTCACGCTCGTACGGCCAGTAATCCAATCAAATGTGTTAAGTTTTTTTTTGCAACAATGAAGTTTTTTATATGTTTTTATGTGACGGTACTGTGTTTAATGAACTTTATTCTTGGAGTAACGGATGGATTATCATTGGTACGTTTCATGATTATTGCTTTTTAGTAATCTAGTACCTAGTATGTTTGGGTTTATAAAAATTACAAACATTATAATTTCACTTTCAATGGCCGTATATTTTTTAAATCAAGAAAATCTGATATAAGGTATACTAAGGACCTATTTGAAACATAATTTAAAAAGTGTTTCGAGCACTGCAAATAAGTACTATCTAATACTTCATACACGGAAATTGCTTCTATTTAATTAATTGCGGTCGTTAATTCATGACACTTTTATGTGATACCTATAATTATTTTTTTATACTTACTTTTGTAGGTGAACTAGGTGATCTGTTTATATTCAATTAAGTTAAATGTTAAATAAATTTTTATATTAGGATAATAATTCACCTTTATGTTTACCTAATAATAAGTATCTAAAACCGGAAGTAAATGTTTCTTAAATTATAGACCCTAGGCTCGAAGTAACTTTTAAGCAAATCATAATACCTACCTAGTGTTATACCACCTTAAAAAAACACACTTTAAAAAAGTATCTTATCTTCTTTTTTAAGGATTAGGTTCTCAATTCGTTTTTATGGTCATGATCATTATTTAAATGAATATTTAAATCGGAAGGTATGAGGCGAACGACCTATGCGGTGACAAACGTATTGGTAATTTTTGGTATTTTTAATTTGAGACCTTATACGAAATAGTAAATATAAACACTACGACTGTTACTGACAAGACGAAAGGATTAAGGACAGGATCCAAGGCCGTAAAACAATTATAAAAAAATTATGTCTGACAATGTTTCAGTCTGAAGTCGTAAATGTAGCCAATTTAGTAGTGTGTAGTACTCGGAAGATAGTGGGTACCTAGTACCTAACATTTGTAGCTAGTAATTATCTTTTGTTTAATCTATGCGTGCATCGCGCGCAGTTCATGCGAGGAAAGTTGAACCGAGAGGCGGAAAGTTTCGCAATGCAACCGACCAGTCATGTAATGTCCCTCCTTGTTTGTAGGTTATACTCTAGGGCTGACAAACATGAAATAGCATTAAGTTATAATACAATACATAGTTTTGATTCTTGTAATATTAACAATAAGAAAAATATAAGGTAAGGTTAGGTTCGAAATGATGGCACTTTATGAAACTTGAAGGCTTAATGTGCCCTCCGAAGAACAATTTGGCCACTAACACGTATCTCCACCAATCCGCATTGGAGCAACGTGGTGGAGTATGCTCAAAAGTGGGCCATAAAAAGGGTTGCAATTTTATCTTATTGTATCGTCAGCTTTCTGAATGAACAGGAAACTCTTTAGCGATTTTACATTCTTGGATCTAGATCAGCTAGACTAGTAACAAGGGCAGGGTTTTACTTCCATATGGTCCTCTAGAAGCGTACCTGATAGTAATTTAATTCCTTGACACCAGGCCAGGCTTCTCTAGGAAATAACTGCCTAGGTACATTAAGTTAAGTACCTAGTTAGGTCCTAAACACATTAGATAATCAAAATTGTTTTTTATGTAAACAATGAGGACGACCTGCTAAGCAGAAGAAAACCTAATTTAATAGATCATTAACTGACGTCAAGTCAAGTATGACATTAAAAGTTAATTTTAAGATAAG
This sequence comes from Noctuana lactifera, assembly GCA_018231305.1. Lineage (NCBI taxonomy): Eukaryota > Metazoa > Arthropoda > Insecta > Lepidoptera > Hesperiidae > Noctuana > Noctuana lactifera. Next base: position 6,743 of record DWAV01000223.1, read on the forward strand.
AAGTGGGGTTTGGTAGGCGTTAAAGATATAGGTAGTTGTAGCTCTGTACTCGTATTATGTATGATTAACTGCATAGTTCCTATATTCAACATTAAAGCATAGGTACTTAATATAAACGGTATACGTACTTAAATTCTTACTAAATATATTAAAAATGCACATCGTTATAAAAGAAAAAATAATGATCCTTACATATTAAATGATATGGAATTTTTATAGTATCTATCTACCACCTTGGCTAGTCTAACTAACTATTTGTTCAAAGATATGCTTAACTAATGAGATATATAACTAGGTGTGCCCACGGTTTCACCCACGTTAAGAATTGCAACGTAACGCTTGATGGCCTCCTTCCTCGATAAATGGACTATCTTCCACAAAAAGAACTTTTCAAATCGGTCCAGTAGTTTCTGAAATTAGCACGTTCAAACTATCAAACTCTTCAGCTTTATATTATTAGTATAGATTTCGCAATACACTAAACCGAATACTTAGTTATGTAAAAAAAACCGAGAAGATACAGGAAATTGCGTGAGCGATTTTATTATGAGGAAGTCCAGTTTTAATTGTATATCTTTACACCGCTTATGTAAAAGGTTTGAAACAACTCTTTGTGAGTTCTTTGCGCGAATACTTAAGTCTTAATAAATACTACTCGTTTTCCCTTTTTTGTTGTGCTTACATTGTGAATAATAAACATTCAATAAATTAATTAAGTATACACTGGTTTGCCAAGTTTTTGTGTCATTTGTTACGAGTAAATACCTATCTCTATAATTTTAAGTAAGTAAATATATGTTTTTAACATACAATTGAGTTAAAATTTCATTTCTCACGATACGTCACGGTCTTTGGCGAGTTTCCCCTGTGTAGGTTAGTAGGTAAGTGTAGGTTTATTTTATGATCGAAATATGTACCTATGTACCTATTATCGTTAAGATTATTGACAAAAACTGGATTTCTTTTTTTTATTATTTGAAACAGTTTGCTAGAATTGTAAATTTTCTACGAGTATTTTAATGATATAAAGTACATTTCTTCCATTAAATCGTTTATAAAAATGTCAATAATTGTAGGATAATAAAAGTTTAGTAGTAAGTAGCTTAATTAGTAGCTAACGGGTAACGTTAGTAACGTGTAACGTAACGTGAATCGAGCAGCCTCTTCGTCGTCAACTACAAAATAAAAAAACATATTCTTGTTATTGTTATTACACTTACAAACAATAAAATGACTCTGCATTTGTATAAATATATTGTAATCTAATACATCTATGGTAACAAGGCTTAGTTCTATAATCACGTTTATAAATAATTTTTGCCCTACTAACGTCCTTCGTTCTTTGCCAACGTGAATGTACCTTTACGTGAACTTTATAGTAGACACTTAACTAAGCTACCTGACTGACGAGTGATCATAATATAGCTTCACTGAGCAAAGGTGTCACGGACATAAATCATATTATAATGGATGATGACAATCATGGAACAAAACATACTTAAAGGACATGCATACATATATGTTCATTTTCAGTTCAGTTTCATATTCACAGCCCCCCATTAGGATTCCCTGTGTCGTGGGTGCCACAAACACCCAGACTGAGAACAGAAAAATAAATTCATCATTTAAATTTCTGCCCCGCCGGGGCCCGAACCCGGGACCTTTCGAATGACGGACTGGCGTGGTAACCACTACACCACACAGGTCGTCAAGATATTACGTATTTTAGTTAGAAGTCCTTGTCTGTGTTCTAGGTATTTTTCTTATAACTACTTATTTAAATAATCAGGAAATTCATATCGAGATTACCTACTTAAACTTTTTATGTAGTTACAATTTACAATATAGTCAACTCACTATTTTGTTTAAAATCTTTGTATTTTGCATTTTCGTTGCAATAGGCACACCCGTGCACCTACAAATTAATAGACCAATTTACATGCGTCTTTGAAGGTTGTCTACTTTTCAATTTTAACTATTAAATAAACCAAATTGAAAGCCTATATTGCTTTGAATAATTTTACTTGCTTTTTACTTTCTGTAAGACAAAAAATATTGGCCCCAAACATGCCAAAAATCTACGATTTATCTAAGAATAGTCTGTGCCCCGCGATTTCATCCGCGTTAAGTGTTTTATTGTAACGTAATGCTTGATAGAATACAACATTTCTCATCAATTTATCTATCATACGCAAAAAGATTTTTTCCAATCCGATTTATAGTTCCAGAGATTAGCGCGTTCAAACAAACAAACTCTTCAGCTTTATATTATTAGTGTAGAACAACCCACCAGGGTTCTTTATTATTATTTTATTTTATTTATTTATTTTCATTACCATTAGGTGTAAGTATTTATTATTATAGCATTTATTTTCAATTGAATTCACTTTAATGCTTTCGATGCGTCGAGTTATGCAACTTGAAAATCGGGTTATGTATGCGTCCGTGACACACTCATGCAAATGATCTTCATTCAGATTGGATAATCATGTTTACTCCCACTCATAGTATGTAATTTAAATTTAAAACCCTCAACATACTTTACTTACTAGTTCTACCGACTTCTATGGAAAACTGACAAGTTACAGTGTACTGGTCACCATGCCGGTCCGCCATTCGAAAGGCAGTTCTCGGTCTGGGTGTTTGTGTAAATGTCTTAGTATGTCATGGTACCCACGACACAGGGGATCCTAGTGTGGGGATGTGAGTTTGAAGTATTATTATTATTTTAAGTTAAAGTTCATAATTTGGAAACTACATTTAATAAAATTTTCATTCCTACTAATATTCTACTATTCTAAGTCTGTATGGATGGATGTTTGTTACTCTTTCACGTAAAAACTATTGAATGGTTTTAAATGAAACTTTACAACAATATAGCTTATACATCAGAATAACACAGGGGCACAATTTATAAAGATATTATGTGAATTGCTCGAAATACTAACCCTCCGCAGACGAAGTCGCGGGCACCAGCTAGTCCAGTATAATAATATCGTATTATATGATGTCCATGTGTTACAGTGGCATCAGGTGGCCTGCGTGCTCGTTACTCATAAACGATAAAAAAGTAAACTAAATTTAAAGATAGAAGGACTTCAATTTGTATTCCCCTAATTCCAGCCAGAATATACAAGCCACACCTGTGTGATCGGAGCTGGGTACTCTGGCCTGGCGGCTGCACGTTACTTGAAGGAGTATGGACTAAACTTCACCGTGTTCGAGGCCGCCAAGGACATTGGGGGCCAATGGAGATTCGACCCACTAGTGGGCACTGACGAATATGGAGTGCCACTATCCACGAGTCAGTATAAGTATTTACGGTGAGAACAAGGAATGTTTTTCTTAAATAAATACCTATGTACCTATATAGATTCGTTGTTGGTTATATTGTCGTCTGCAAATTAAAGATATGGCTAAGCTCCTTCGACTTTACCCTACACAATTAGGTAATTCCCAAATAAATTTTTTTATGGCGGCGCGTTTTTGTTTGGTAATATTATATTCATTCGTGGAATCGGTTCGTCGCATCCTTTGTAAATTATGTTGTCACGACGATACCTGTACTTAGGCCAAAAATATTACTTTTGTCAATTAGCCTTGTACATATATCAAAAGCAATATAATTAAATCTGTGCTCGTGCCTTGCAACTCATAGCTCATGAACATAAGTCTCTTGGAATTCGTGATTAAGAGTAGGTGTACTTTGATATTGATAAAAAATTTAATAGATTCCGACGCTTAATGACTGTGTTATGCTAAACGTAATAACAACAAGAACTAATAATGTGGTTTGGTATTAACTGTTTCGAAGAATAGGTAGGTAATAAGTATTGCTTACATTCGCTATCTATCTCATCAAATTTATACAGCCTACCAATTTAATCCTATACAAGGTGTACCTTATTCAAATATTACTTAAATCGGAAATTTTGGCGTGGAATACCCCAATTAATTGTTTAGATTAGTTAAATCATAAACCAATATCAATATTTAATGTGTTTCAGAACGAATACACCACGTCAGACTATGGAGTTCAATGGCTTCCCGTTCCCAGAGGACGTTCGGACATACCCTTCCGGAACTTGTTTTTTCAAATATTTGAAAAATTTCGTTAAAGAATTCGATCTAATGGATTATATCCAAGTAAGTAGGTATGTTTACATCACACATTAACATCAGCAAATAATTGACCATCTGCTTATTGCATAAAGACAAATATCTTCAAATAAAAATCTATTTATACACTATGATTATGAATATTGTAAGTACTTACAAATAATTAATTACTAATAATTATTCGAGATCGAATGTTTGAATATCTGGTTTTGTAGCGCTTAAATTACCTACCTGTTTATTTATGTTTATGTAAGTACGCAATCATTTTGATAATATTTAAATTTATTTCCTTAATTATAAGTTAGTTATAAGTTGCATCTAGTGCATACAAAAAGTTACGCACCTACCTACCTACTACGAGCATATAGTATCTATTATAATAGATAGTCTATGTAGATGTCGATAAGATGCCGAATGTCATTCGTAATGCAAATGTGCCTAATTCGACGGATCACACTCACTATTATGTACTTACGTACTACGTACATAACATGTAATATTGCCATCACTTAGGTAAGAAACTTACCATTACTTACATCGCCTCGTGTGAGGCTGAATACTTATTCTTCGGATACCCTTTCAATTGGCCCTCTTTGCCTGATATATTATAGATGGGCATAGAAGATTCTGAAGGTTTTTGAAACCGCAGTTTTCTAATCTTGAAGAGCCCCATTATAATTTTTATGTAGGTAGGTACGTACCTACGGATCGTATCTATAATAAGTAAAAATCAAAAATAAAACCGGTACGACATAATAACCTGCGTACTACATTTCCTTCTACTACTACGGATAAAATAATAGCTGCTACTACCTACATATAAGATTATTATTAAATTTTATCCTTTCGCATCTACGAGTAGGTACATACCTACGTAGTTCACATTCGCGTTTACATCGTGCTCGTTTCATCTCATAAAAATTTAAATACAAAGGGATTCAATTGTTCAATAAAAAGACGAGAAACCTTCGCAGAAGGCGTGATAGAATTTTTAAATCACTAAGCGCAAAATTCACCTATTGCTAAGAATAGAATCGTCGTTAAACATTGTATATATTTTACATAAGATTTGCCCCTGTCTCGTCACTTAACAGGTAATTCTTTCTACGTCTTTATGGGACTTAGTTCATGAATAATAGCTATATATAAAAATATCAAATTACAGAGTTATTTATTGATGATAATTATCTAAGCACGTGTAAATGTGCCGACCAAGTACATAATACGTAAACAATAATTGATTAAATTATTCATTTAGATTAAATAAGTTTGATTTGTACACGGATATTGTATTACCGAAGGTATTGTGAAATTAGTTCTAGCCTGACTGGTTTTTAATTTTGTTTGGTAATGTATTACGCAATTTAAAAGTGACCGTTTGTTTGAATGTCTAATAGGTTAATAAAGATAATGGATTTTCCTGACTCTGTCTATTTACACACACTTCAAATGCGAAGCAAACATTTAACAGCCAGTTTCCGAAAGGTTAATTAAAATCTTATTAAACTTATACGCGTATTAATTTAACAATTAACTCGAATCTATTTGAGATTGTGAGATGTAGTGTAATGTAAATCAAAACAGAGTCCAAAACCTACATTTGACTTACGGTTCTCAAGTAAAGATCAAACCAGATATTCGCGCTTTGAAACTATTTGGAACTCAGCAGACACGTGACAATAAATTTAACAATTGATTAGGTGATTTTTTGGACATGGTTGTCGAAGGGTTGTAGTAACTACTTAACTTCAGGTTCATTTAAGACAAAGAAAACATAAATTGAGAAACATCTCCTTTTTGAAGTTGGCTTAAAAGAAAGACTATGCCGTCATGTCGTCCACTTTTAACGTGTTCAAAGTTGTGTGTCAATTTTCAGTTGAACAGCTACGTGACAAAGGTGACACGATCAGAAAATCACTGGGACCTAACTTATATGAATTCCAAAGAGAAGACCAATCATACGGAATACTGCGATTTTGTAATCGTGGCCAATGGTCAATACGTGAAAACCGTTATACCAGACTTCCCCGGTCTAGACACTTTTAGAGGTGAGCAAGATTATTTTAAGACCGTGTCCGGATGCAAGGTAAAACCCATACAAACAATGGTTGCATAAAAACTTATGTAAATTTCCTGAGAAAGAAAGGTTTTTATACTTTTATTTATTTTTTTATTTGCCATTTAAACTGGTTATATCAAATTCAGAGTTCTACCTACTCAGCGTTGCATGCATCGCTTAAGAAGAAATTCAAAATATTAATTTCAATTTCACGTTAAAAAAAGACTTAAATTATAACGTATAGAAAAACTCAATGCCTGCGTTTTAAAATCAAATATTGCTTTACAGATTTTACACACTTTTTAATTTAAATTGATTCATTCAAATTTAAAGTTAATTTTTAATCAACCTTATTATCTTTCCATTTTATTTCTACTTATACGACTTTCTTTGATAGGTATTGCATCTTGCACGGATGTATGCAAGCTACATAATTATTGATTGTGTTGTGTATGCTGTCGGTTCTCACACGATCCATGCGTTTTTGTCGTTTTCGTCACGAGATGACTCTCTAATATCATCAATAATCAAATTATATCTAAATATTTTAACTTGAAATTTTGTTTTGTTAAAACTGTAGACAAATTTTGGAAAATCGGTATGACATTGCATTTATTTTTACGATCTTTTCCTTCACAAAAAAGCAACTGATAAATTCATATAATGTAATCTAAGCCATAAATAACCCACAGGATTATCGTGCACTTCGCACTAGCACAAGGCTGTCAATGACCAATGCTACTAGGATCAGATTCTTTAGTCAAGCCAATCTTGAAGTCAAAGTTTAAGGAAGAAACATCTTTTATTAATATATTATTGAGAAATCGTGTGTATCGGATATGCAGTTATGAGATTAATACCTATTTGTAATTATCGATTTAATACGCTACGTTAGGTAGCCATATAATGTAACTTACCTTGAATAACGATGCGTTATTAATTATAATAACACGTACCTAATTACCTGCATGTAACAGTTATCCATACTAATATTATAAATATGAACTTGTGTTTATTTGGTAGCATGACACTTGTCCGTTTTTTGAGTAGTTTTTTGAGTGAGTGATTTTTTCCTATTGATTTCCTGTGAAGGGGCCTTAAGTCAATCTTAGTAGGTATATGATCGCTACTTTGCAGTGACTACTTAACATCAGTGGCTTGCATGTTTGTTTGCTACCTATAAACGATTAAAAAACTATTAATAGGTATAGTAAATATTAAGGTTCTACTTCGCAACAACCCGCGACTAGAACAATATGATAGTGTATAAGTATGTGCCTACTTTTGTAACATCGTAAATGATTCCGGCTGTAAGCCCGTAATGTGTTATTACTGTTATTAGTCAGTTTGTTGACACTGTAGTAAATATCACATTTCGTTTTACAGGTAAAATATTACACAGTCATGACTACAAAGATCCAGAGGACTACAGAGGGCAGAGCGTACTCCTTATAGGCGCGGGAGCATCAGGTTTAGATCTGTCAATCCAACTGGCAGACGTGGCCAAGAAACTGGTGCATAGCCACCATCTCAATGTACCTGGTTCCTTCCTGAAGAGCATAATAAGGAAACCCGATGTTAAAGGTTTCGTAACGAACGGAGTCGTTTTCGTAGATGACAGCTTTGAGGAGGTGGATACTGTGATATTTTGTACAGGTAATGGAGAGCTGTTTGGCCTAATTCATTTCATAACAGTTACATCTCTTATAATTTATAGTACACATAAATATTTTCTATTGTGATAACTTTTGATTATCTTGTTGCCGCTCTTAACTGTACGCACCTGCCACTTTCTTTCACTGACTCCACAGGTCGACTGGTAAGGAATACCAATTTGGCATAAAGTCCGGCTATTGTTTCCGTGTTTGTTGTTAAATAATGTTTTTCCAAATTCTAGGTTACGATTTCGGTCAACCGTTCCTAGATAAAACTGCCGGCTTGACTTCAACCGGCAAATATTTGCTGCCTCTACATCGGAATATTGTCAACATCAGGCATCCGAGTATGACCTTCATAGGAGTGGTTAAGAGAGTCATCACGAGGCTACTTGATGCTCAGGTATTTATTATTATTAAAATAGCAATAAAGGATGGCTTTACACTAAAAGTGTCATCGTTTCAAAAAACCAACGAAGTGTCGGAAGTTGTCAGAATGCCCGAAGGGTCTCCGACTAGTTTAAATGACTGTTATCTATCGATATCAACCGGAATCGATGGCTTTACTAACGAAATTTGCCACGAGCTATTACCCATCCGAGTACCGACTAAGACTGCTCTACCTCTATAATGCTAGAGCAAAATATTAAAGGTAATATTAATCAACAAAATTCTTTGATTTCTTGGTTGCTCGCCATTCCCAATACATTCCTATTTTCTGTCTCCAGGCTCAGTACGCTACAATGTTAATAGCAGGCAAGTTTAGTCTTCCACCAAGAGATCAAATGGTTAAGATGGCGTTCGCGCATTTATTTAGGCATCCGAAGATGAACAATTTGAGGATCAATGATGTCAATCTTATTGTCGATCAGGTAAGATATCAATATTTATTTTCACAGTTTCGGAACTGAATAAGACAACATCTAAATTATTTATCTAACATAATATCTAATTTTTATATAACTATAATTCTGCCGCTTAATAAAAATATAGCATCGATAAAACATTGCATACAAAAGTAAGTAATTCTTTCATAATAAAATCAACTTTTACAATCGATTACATGATTCGTGTATTATGTCAATGGCATGTCATATTTTGACAGATTTTTCAGTCTTTATCTTTAATCCGAAGTGTACAACTGTAGGTACAGTAGTCTTAGATTGAGAAAAACATGTTATTTTACAGGACAAATATTTTGCGGACCTAACTGAGGAGTCTGGTGTAACAAGGGTGCCTCCAGTTTTAACAATTATGCGAGACTTTAATGCGATTATTCGATTAGAAGACTTAATAAATTATCGTGATTTTGAATTTAAAGTTGTCGATGATTATAACTATAAGAGATGGTACAACCCTAGAAATGAAACTTGTGATATCAATGTATAGAGTATAATTAAATTAAAAATATATTTTAACTTTAAAACCATGACATTACTAATATGCTAATTTGCGTAGATAGCATTACTGTATCGTAATAAATATATATTTATGTTTAAAACTTTCTTGTCAAATCTGTACTATTTATACATTTGAGAAACAATAGTTCTAAATAATACAAAAATTAAATATTTGTGAATAGAAGACAAACATGTATTTTGTATTCGATATGTAAATACAAACTCCTACCACTGTAACATAAATTAGGTTAACATTTATTGATAACATTATGAATAGTGATATAAATTTTACATAATAATGTTAGTTTTGTAATATCTACGATGTTACATTGTTACCAATTTTTCAGACAAATAAATAAGTACAATAACACAGGTATCCTTTTGGTTTTTTACTTTAACCTAGAATAATACTTGAATATGTATGTAGGCGACTATAATATTTTTAAAATGTTAAAAAAGTAAACTTTAAGTAAACTTTTTTATTCCATCATTATGATGATGGTCGTTTTTAAGATGAAAAATACCTGCAGCGGAACAGTATCTGCGTAACTGTTGCAAACCACGTTGGGCGCCAATTTTATTAGGATATTGCAAAATTACTATATCGATATCTGCTTCTGTTTTTAAAGCTTCATTAAGATGAACTCAATAAAAATTACGATAAATCATTATAACATTCAATAAACATTAATGTATAAAAACTGCAGAAATGTTATAAAATATCTGTTCTCTTTGTGAGCATTGAGAAAGTAAAAGCCTAATATTTTTTAAATTGTAAATTTCTTCAGACGATCACAAGTTGCCTCGTGACTACTTATTTTATAAGTAACATTTTATTAAATGGTTCCATAGTAACTTCAAGGAGAATATTTTGCAGTATAGTTCTTTGCTTCATCTTTGAGGCTGCGTACAAAATTTTCACTATCTATCACCTTGTACACATAATTCCTGTAGGTATACAAATCGGCCAGCTTTGCGGCTGTGTCAACTGTACGAATCTTGTACATGACAGGCGGAACACGGTTGATTCCAGATTCTTTAGTTAAATCTTCATAGTACTTATCCTGGAATGATAAAGTCACAAGTCATTTCTTATACACATAATAATATAAGCACTTCATGTATATTAAAGTTTTGGTGGACAGATCTGGAATGAAATTGATACAATGAGGTCCAATGGTATTATTCTTTTATTCTTCACTCGCTAACCTTATTATGCACTAAGAAAATTATAGAGCCGTATTTTTTTAATGAGTCAGTGACTTCGCTGCATCGACCACCATGCATAATGATCGACGCTTTGCAGTTAACGATGGTTTGTATGCGCAAGGATAATCTGATGAATACAATTCTCTTTTTCATTTTCAAAAATTTTTCACAATAATTTTTTACTTTGGATTAGTAACTACTAAAATCATCTGGTACAAAGCCTGAAAATATACTAAATATAAAAATCCTATTATATTTTACCTCTTTATCACCCAAAAAATGAATATCAGAAAGCGGACGTCCTTTAGCTTCAATTTTGTCTACAACACTTTGCCACTCCTGCATCATTTCTTCCTTGGAAGGCAGAGTAAAGTTGCCCTTTACCAAAGCAGTGGCATAGCGGGACTGTAAACAATTTACAATATTTAATTAACGTATAATTCAATAATTTTCGGAGCCATTTCAAGCTTTTGGCGATGATGATATTAATAATGTTTTACTTTTCAGCATTCAAAATACTTTTTTATGAAAGTGTAATTTCATTCCTCAACTACATATTATTTTTAATTAAAAATTAGATTAAGAATTTCAATGTGTTCCAAGGTAGATCAATAGGTATTTATAAAAATACTTTCACAATATATACCTAAGTAACTAGTACTAGTACTAAGTACCTACAAAATTAACCATTGTTTATTTCTTAGTAGCGTAGTTCAAGCAATCAATCATGATATTATGACAAATGAATTTGCTTTTAATGGTTACCTGTGCTTCAATGGCGACGACCACGCATGCTCGTATGATGAGCCCTATCAACACCATGCTCGGCTGGTTAATGTTCACCATGAATTTATACAATGGGATTACACTTTGAGGCGTTATTGTGAGTCCACAGCTGTCGTCCAAGAACGGATAGTCGTAATCGTATCCTGCAAAATATTATATTCGATTAGATCTCAGTTCGAGATACGATACTACACCTATTTGTGTGCAACTAAGTTTTTGGTGCCTTTTGTAATTTCAATTGTAACATTCCATTTTACGTATAATTTTTTCGCGTAGGTTGTTAATTAATTGTATTAATAAGTTGAGTAAAATAAAAAAGGTAAAAAAAACCGTTTATTACCTGTACAGTAGATGACATCATCAATTTCTTCATATGTACCGTCAACAAAAAAGACACCTGTTTCGTTAAACTCTTTCAAATCGGGTTTTCGAATGTAGTGTTTAGGGAAACGAGTCCTGAACTCCACTATAGAATGGTGACTGTGTACCAGGCTAGTGGCAACATAAGCAACGTCGATGCTGATATCCATGCCCGAGGGTCCAGCACCGACTATGAGAACCCTACGACCAACGTAAGGGTCAGGCTCCCTGTAGTCGTGGCTATGAATGATTGTACCTATGTAAACACAAACACAGTGTCATATTTAAAAATACAGATATAAATATCGATAGCTAAAAGATATTGAAATTGATATTGAAAGCGAAGAAAACAATGTTTTGCAAGAATTTTTACTAAATAAATATCGTATTGAAAGGGTTTTAGTTATGATGGATTGACTCACTGATTAGATGAACTACTAAATTTTTTTTAACAATATATGTAACTTAATTAATAGAGATAATATATCTGTGAGATTTTCTAAGTATCTAAAGAAATAATATCAATGGAATCAAAAACTATGATTTATTCTAAATTTAAGATAGACGTAAATTAAATTACTTGATCAAATACTATAACCTATACAATACTATACATGCCTTTAAACCGATCTTCCCCTGGTATTCCTGGCATAGTAGGTTTACTGTGATGTCCGTTCCCAACGATAACAAAATCAAATTCTTCCACTTTTTCATCGCCGGTTTTCACGTTCCTATATTTTACTTTCCAGACATTGCCCACACGGGAAACTTTGATTACTTGATGTAGGAACTGGAAATATTAAAATTTATGTAGGCGTTATTTGGACGTTATAATTATAGAGATTGTATAGGTGGGAATGCAATCTCGGTATACTGGCCATGATTTTGGAAGCCTGCGATATTCAGTAACAGCCTAGGCATGAGGAAGTAACCGAACTAATGTGTCTCGTGATTTCCTGGAGCTTCCCGGAGTTAGTGCAATTAAGAGAAAGTCCTTGGTTCAAAATTTGCAATTGAAATGTAAGAACTTGAAAAAGAAATCGCCTTTTTTGAGTTGATGAATCGCCTTCGTCATAGTCTGCTGGGAATGTTTCTGCAGGAAGGTGACAAGAACAATGCGATAGTCTAAATCAAATGTTGGAAGAACAGCCATAAATTCAGATGTTGTGGTTGAATCTTCAGTCTTTAACAGGTAGTGTGTGTTACGAATGTTACGGGAAATATTAACTGGAAACTACTTTAGAGATTGCATTCCTTAATATAGATGTATAGTTTACCTGTATATGTCTTTCAAGATCGAAGTGTTTAGCATAGTCTTGAATATATTTATAGTAAACACTCCAAGGAACAAAACTATCAGTGTCGTCTGGCAATGGGAAACCACCCAATTCCATTGTAGGTTTTGGGAGGTTGGTTCTGTAACAATAAATACAATTATGTATAATACTTATACTTAATGGTGAAAATTAACTTTTATTTTGGATGACTCTAGTTTAAAGATAATACTGTAACTACATTTATAATTAAGCCTAACCTATCATTCAAATTTAGCGTAAAGTTGGTATCGATAACAGTAGCTTTATTTTCCTTACGAAATCATTCACAACTGTTCGTGGAATATACAAAATAAATACCAATCTAAATGATTCTGTCATCAATAGTCATCTCACTGATAAAATGAATGTTCTGGAAATCTAGACATCAATTGTATTCTATATCACATGTTAAGATCAACGCGGCAATGCATGCAATGAGTTCGAGATAATATTAAGTAGGTATTAACAGTAGGTAAAGTTGTATTAAACGTAGGTATGCTATATTGTCATAAGTATACAAACTTAATACTATTTCAGATTGGGTTCTAAATACCTACTTTTAATTTTTCCGTCATCCGAGGACGATTGAACGTGATGAAATAAATAGTAAATGCTCTTCTAAGTATCGTATGGTCATGTAGAATTCGTTACTCATAAAAATTGTATTGGTCCAAATCATTGAAATAAAAATTACTTATATCATATAATGGTTACTTTTTATTTGTTTATCCAAAATTATATATAACTCTAGAGTAGTAGTAACCTAACACAACCTTTACACAAGTAAGGATCTATCCATTGTTCTATATGTTGCTATTACTTACTCGTACCAATTTAGTTTAGTTTGAGTTTCTGTCTTATAAAATCTCCGTATTTTACTGAGTAAAGCTTTTTCTTACCTCAGATGTTTGTACATGCTTGTTTGTATAGGTATGCCATATTCATCAGTGCCAACTCTAGGTTCATATCTCCAAGTACCTCCAACGTATTGGGTAAGTTCTATAACTGTGAAGGAGATTCCTTCCTCCTTTAGATGCCTCGCTGAAGTCAGACCAGCTATTCCAGCTCCGATAACGCATACTCGTTTATCTCTTGAAGCAGCCTGTAAAGCATTGAGCTGCTGTAGTTAGCATTAGTAAACTCATTTCTATTAAATTCTAGTAAAGCTAAAAATGATCTTAAATTAAACATCGATCATTGACGTCGTTTTACCGATGGTGATTAATGGACAGACTGGATATTTTCTCTTCTCTAAATTTTAATCTCTGTTCTACTTTACTAAGCTAATTTCTTATTATCTGTTAATGATTTCAGACAAAATTTAGTAACTTCGCCTCCTGCCTCGATTGGTAGTTATTATAAATTACACCGCCCTCTTGTATTGCAGACTATTACTAAATTTGAATTTGAACTAGTTTCGTTGTACCCCTGAACCACTTACAATGCAACGGATCTTACAGTTTGTACAGCTTGTCAATAGATGGCGCAACAATGATTAAATAATCTAATCCTACATGTATAACACAGATATTAAATTGTTTCCGAAATCTTTGAATCATATAATTGTAACCTAATTATGTAATTAACAAGAGACAATAATTTTATCGGCATAAAGTTAACCTTCTAACATACTTTGCAAACGCCTAATAAATGAACTACATTATTTGACAAAATGAAATGTTGTATCTGTTGCTGTCAATGTCATTAAAAATATTATAACGTTCATTGTTTATAACTTCATAACTTATTGCCCTAAATAATATTATGTTTGTATTTATCACCATAATCACAATAATTTTATTTGTACAAATTTATACTGATGTAAAAATATTATTAAATTGATGTGTAATTAATCATCGTAGCTATTATCAATCATTTGTTTTTTATATTTTAAAGACGTTCCTATAAATCAAACCAACGCAAAGCTATCGAGGAACCTCAGAATACGGCAAAGAACAAAACAAATTTTGTTAAAGTTAAAGGTTATCGTAAAGATATAGTTAAAAGTATCTTACGTAATTTAAATCTTACCATAATAATTTCAAGGACGCTGTTTGATAATAGTGGTTTCACACTCTTTTTGTAAGTTAACTTTGATTGATTTAAACAATGAGTCTTGAACTTCTAAAAACACAGCTGATTTTGATTACGTCCAACGCGACTCCGCGGTGATGCAAACTGAGTATCAACATCAACTAATATACTTTGCTATGTGTTGTGTATAATGGGTATATTCTCTTTGCATTTTGTAGGTATTCCTTTTATCTTTCTGTATACCTTTCGGCATTTGCGCATCTGTGTAATCATATCGTGATAGCGATATCTATACACAATACCATATCTATTTAAAATAATAATATTTTCGATACCCGAAGCCCCTGAAGCTGAAGCATTGATTAAGACAATATCAGTTATTCAAAAAGTTGCATTATATTTTATCTTATTTAAGAGTTCCGTACCTAACTAACGGAACCCATAAAGGATCACTCGCGTGCCTGTCTGTCCGTCTGTCACAGCTGTTCCGAAACTACTGGACCGATTATCTAATATTACACCCGATACGGATCGCTGTTCAAAATCCCATACAAAATTTAACTGTTGCTACTGATGACGGATTTGCAAAATGTTTGTGATGGGGCTACTGAATCCTACTGTATGACGTAGGTACGTATCTCACTCGTTCGCCTCAGCCTTTGAATGTCGCTCGGATTATCGAGAGATAATCTTACTTACACTTACACACGATTCCGTCATACGTGTGCAAGCACCTTATTTTCAAATAAGCTGTATTTACATGTATCTATTTTTATTTATTTAACTAACTTTATTAAACCAAGAAAAATAGGTGGTACAAAAGGCGGGCTTAATATTACCACTACTCTATGAGTCTATTACTCTACCAGACAAAGATTGGGAAGTGCAGAGAAATATGAAGGCGGCACGTAATGATAAGAAAATAATAATACTCGTAGATAAGAGTTTGAGAAAAGGAAAATAATTCAAGTTGTACAGAAATCAAAAGAGATAATATTAATTATATTACATAACCAACTAGCAATTGGTAAAAAATAATAATCGTACCTTAGTGAGGTAACCAAACGAACACCCAATCACACTAAGCACAAATGTGACAAACACGGCATTTAAATACATTTTAATTTTCTTTATAAGTACATTAGAAGAACAGTAACTAAGGAATAATTAATACTAGTAACTAATAAACAAGGACTCTGATATGTAAGCAGTATGGTCATTTGCGGTGTCTCTGATCACTGTGTCAATTGGTGGTCCGCTTGACCTTATATGACTAAGGAAAGAGCACACTGTCATTTTTTGTCAATCCATATTATTAAATTAGGCAAACCTGACTCACTGACCTTTATATAATAATATCAAAGCACAGACGAAACTTCTGTATCTCTTAAAATTTGGTACAGGGGTTCGTTTCATTATGTAAGTGAGCGCTAAAAAAGGATTTCTAGAAATTCAACCCCTGAGGGGATTAAATAGCTGTCTCATAATAGCTTTCTCATTGCTGGACTTAGAAGTATGAAAATATATAATTCTCGAATACAATTAAAAACGGTCTGTGTTTTCTCAACATGGTAGGTAGTTTCTCTATTTTAAAGTAGGTACCTACCTACCTACTCTGTATTTTGATCACTAGGTGTAGGTGTATTATGCATATTGAGTAAATTAATATAACATGGACAAATTGATTAAATTTAATTGTGCTAATGGCGTCACCCAAAATTGTGAACCGTCATTTCGAAACATCTGTGTAGGTAAAATGGTCTAAATTCCCCCCTAAAGAGGTAAAGTTTGTAGGTATGGAAACTTTCTCATTTCTGGACTTAGCAGTATGAAAATTTGTATACAGGGACCTGATTACAAAAAAAATAAGTGGGATAAAACAGAAGAAATAGATTTACCACATAAAAGTAAAACATATAGTAATAACAGTTAAAAAAAGATATTCCGGGCACAGTCCATTTTCTTAGAACTACTGTGAGAACTTACGCTACTGCTAGGATCATATTACATAGTATTAGTAAATATATCCATATCCATTATTATATTCATATTAAATAGAGTGAGTAAAAATCACTACATAGTATAAAACAAAGTCGCTTTCTCTGTCCCTATATCTCTATGTATGCTTAAATCTTTAAAACTA
>DWAV01000224.1:0-23728 GCA_018231305.1 Noctuana lactifera
TAAGTAACAGGTAACTTAAGTACAACCTGATGCAAGTTATGTACGACCTGATGTATCTAATCATTAAATCTAATGTATCAAGTTAGATCACTCTAAATAAAATGTTTAATAAAATTAATTTCACTTTCCGAAATTCCGAAAATCATTGTATAGAATACCTTATACAATAATGTATTATATTATTCAGCCGTTCTTTACTAATAAGTTTTCAGCTGTACACAACAAAGTATTGTGTGCCAGTTTCAGTTCGCACCACAAAGTATGCAAGTCAAATTATATTTCAACTTTAAATGTAAACTCATTCTATTCCATTCAAGAGCTTGAAACGTATTTAAATTTATTATAATTAAGCGGCTCAGCAAGTTTTATTCAACCACTTACAACCGATATTCAATTTACACAAATTCCATCCAACTCATACAAAATAGCTTTATCCATATAATAGAAGGTAGGATATATATAAATAAATATAATGTCATATAAATGTCGATACTTCAGAAACGAAATAATTAAGTGGCATAATAGGTACGTTGTTACTCTCACAATAGGTATTGTCTTATGGCCTTTACAACCGAAATTTATTCTTATTACAAGTCAAGTAATACCGAGAGATATATTTACTATAGGTACCTACTACATCTCGACAAGTTAATGGTTATTAGATTAACCAAATAATGTGGATAACAACATCCTAAAATATTCGTTGAATGTCTTTGTAAGATATAGGCTCAGTGACTGAGTATAAACGAAATAGTAGGTACAACCAACATTCCTAGAAAAAATATTTTTAAATACATAAAAACTTGACGGACTTAGGATACCCATTTTTATAAAAATAACCCCTAAATAATTAACTACTCGTAAGTACACGGTTAAAATAATAAATCCTAAAACTAAAAGTTAAGATTTAACTACCGGAACGTAAATTTACGTAACGTATCTTATTTTTATTGGATTACGTATCTATAGAAGCTCCACAAACTACGTCGGACTGCAAAAATAATGTGTATTGTATGTAGCAACGTCATTTAAAAATAAAGTCTCTAGCCATCAATCATTTAAATTACCATTGTACAATGTTAGGTATTAAAGGTCTTCCATTACTTTGTTACTCGTACTTCGAATTGACGCCTGAAATATTACGAAAAGCTTTTAAGCCTAGCAATTTAATGTTTCACTTTCGCACTTTCACAAAAGATTATGAGGACTGTTTCTAGACCTTGACTTTTAAAAAAAATTCTTTAAAGAGATAGCATTTAGGTGTAACGTTTACAAGTCAATACTATCAATAGAACAATCATAGTATGAGTTATGAGTAATGGTTAAGCAAGATCTCCCTTAATTCTTCGTTCTTCTTGTAATTCATGACATGAGCGCAAAAGACTTGGAGACACTTGATCCAGTCAACCAATCGGCCAGCTGGTCCTGAAAATTAAAAAAATCGTCACAATAAAATTATTTAAATACTTCGCAGCCCCCATATTTTTTGCATCAAATAAAAATTTGATTGATTGATTGTATTTCCCGTATCTAACCTCAAATAATTATTAGTTACAGGGTGATAGAAGCTCTCTGGGTAAACTGTTTAACCACTACAACTTCTACAATCTGCAGAAGCAATTGTATTCATTGAAATAATTATTTTAAAATTTCTTTAATTCGTGTTTAAGAACCTAAAAAAGTTATAACATTCATGATTTTATTCTTTCTCTTGTCGATAAAATAAATCAGTAAATATGTACATTTATGAGACCAAAGATAATCTGTAAAAACTTTTGATGGTTAAGAAAAGTCTTTTGATACAAAGTCTGAACAGAGATTTCGTCACAAATCTTTCGTACACAAACACACTTGAGATTTTTAAAGGTTAGTGGCACTTATCTTACGAATAGATATCGTTTTGTGAATAAGGCATTTCATTTTTGTTTCTTTAGATGAAGCTTACTTTAACGCAAGATCAAATGACAATTTCTTGTATTTATCCCCATAAATTCCAGCTGCCTTATCCTATCCAATACTAATAAAGAAGCAATATTTGTTAATATTATATCCCTACATATTTGGGAAAATTAGTTTTTCACGCAAAAAGATTTTAAGAAAGTGATTTATGTTTTTTCTTAATTTTAAAACCGCAATAAACCAAATTAAAAAACGTAGCCTTTTGTCTATTTCTCTGATGTACAGATATTTTTACCTCATTGCGTGGGATAACATAATAAATAGGTACTTTTTTAATACAGCAATTGTGGTTAGTTAATACGATTATCAAAACGTACTTTTAGAATTGTAAGTATGCAAGGTGTCCATTCCCTATAGACGAAAGTTAGTAGGTTGTCACCGTGTCCTGAGTGGAAGGTTAAAACTTTTCTTTCGAAAAGTGGTGCTGTCGAAAGTTTATCTTAGTCCAACTGCAAATAATAGTAACAAAGTCTACGTCTTACGGACGTCTGACGGACAAATTACTTAGAGTGCTGTACCTACTTAGTGCTCTATCGAGGTATAGAAATCTCTAATGCGATATGCGATATCTCTGTTTATTCAAAATCAATGTTTGGGAACTCACACCCTCACCTGCAGTAGAACGATGAATTACAAGCAGTAGGCATTTTATTATTATACAACGTCAATCTGTCTACTCGTCAGTTAGTTGAATTGCGATATATGAGTATACAGAATTGATCAGCGGCGCGCTAGCCGCGCGGCTCTACCACAAGGGCCACCCGTTGACAACGCGTGGGCATCGTGTAGACAGAGGGTGCTTGTCAATTTCCTGGTTGATAAGTGAGTGACAACCTAACCTATTGTATTAAAAGATATAATATTTATCAATTATTATTTAATTTTGTCCAAGATCGCAATTTCGTTTTCGATTTCAATGACAATAAAGGTCCTTGTTTCTGGAAAATATTATATACAGTTGTGGATTGAAACCACGAAATTCTCTTTAATACACATCAGAGGCACATTGAGATCACTATACTCAATTAACGCCCTCATTGTGGGAACGACGCGTCCGCATCATCCGCTACGGGGATTCTCTTGATTGAATACATTGTGACATTGAGAGCAGACTGTCTTCTAAAACACTTTTTGTTGCCGAACTACGCCTACGCAGAGTTCAATTACAATTCTTGTTTAATTATGGTAATGACACAATAAGCAACTTCTATTAACTAGAGTACACAAAACAGCGGGGCAAAGCGAACCGAACAAATTATTGAACAACATTTAAATAGACAATAGGACGCTTTACTCGTAATGTATTTTATTAACTGAATGTTGATTAAAATTAAATTACTTAGACATCAAAACTGTAATTACTATTTACGATTGTACGTTGCAAAGCTTACTTACCTGTAAGAAAAATATCCGGTTTGGAAAATCACAGGTACTTATAGTTATGGAATAAAATAAGTAGGTACGCTACATACGTAAAATCCCTTTAGTTTTATTACAAAATCTACGTAATGTTGAAGGTCTTGTGAGGTCCTGTACTATATAGGATATATTATAAGTATATCTATATAAAATGCCAAGCGGTTTTATCTGTACGGACTGGTTAAATTCCATTTTTTTATATCATGTGCGTATTA
This sequence comes from Noctuana lactifera, assembly GCA_018231305.1. Classification (NCBI taxonomy): domain Eukaryota; kingdom Metazoa; phylum Arthropoda; class Insecta; order Lepidoptera; family Hesperiidae; genus Noctuana; species Noctuana lactifera. Next base: position 3,594 of record DWAV01000224.1, read on the forward strand.
AGAGCATAAGTATTATAAATTATTTATTTATTTACATATTACAGGACAAGATTAAGGTATTAACGTAATCCACGTCAAAATTAATACATAATTGAATGAAACTAAGACCTAGTAATAGGTCCTTGCTTAGCTATTCTGAATTTTATGTACCTATTTGTAAAGAAGCAAAGACGCTCGGCGCCGTAGACCATAACTCTGGTAATTTGAATCAGGTACCTCAATTTCAGTGTCACATAAAAACCTCATGTTGCAAAAGTTACCGAGCGAAATATAAACGTAAAGGAATGATCCAATTATTTCAATGTAACCGACACTTTATTACGAAAGGATGCCTAAAGCTCTTAATGTTTCGTAAAGGGTCACTGTTGACTTTATACACTACCTATACCCAACATCTAAAAGAAGGTCCATTTTCACTCTTATTTTTACGTACGTAATAGACTCTATTAAATAAAGTATCTTAATCATTTTTGTAACGCTTTCGCTCATTATTTTTAACACACTTTTTTATCTTTTGTGGTGGTGTAGTAAAATAAACAATATAAGTATTTCATTATTTCTTTATCTAACAGAAATATTTTCATTTCTGTTAGATAAAGAAAGAATTCGGGCCTATTAATAACGACGACGTCATAATATCTATAATCACTTTCATGCGATTTACCGTTTACATACATAGAAGTTGCGCTACATGGATTTTTAAGGTAAAAGATTTTAATAATGTCTCTTATGAATACCCGGAAGAGCCGCTTCCTTTTTACATATAAATAACTCTCTATACATTCAAACGCAATTTAATCAAATATTACATTAAATGAAATTCCTTAGAGTCAGAGCCATTCTACTTGCGTCAGATCTATAAGTCCGATATGAGGGAAAGTGATCCCTTATTCAGTTGTATTGTGTATAGTCATGATATATTATGTTGGGAAGTTAAACAGGGGAAGCAGAAGAAAACAATGTATGCAAATCCACCACAAAGTTATATTAAATAAGAAATTTATAAATATAACGTACGTAAAAATGTTTCCTTTATGAATCAATAAATATAAAAATGTATTAAAGAGATACCTACGAGAGAAATTCGTTTCACTGAATTAGGGTACTGTTTTCATTAGTTAAGTTCTTATAAAACTCTTTATTATGGTATGTAACGTGCTTAATAGATTTTCGATTTTATCACCAATATTATTCACCATTACTTTTCATAATCAAATACGGTAAAAAAAGGGAATAAATACATACCTACATTGAACCTCCTACTCTTTCTTAAAGTCTGTAAATCAATTAATAAGTTAACAAAATATTTACCGATTGAGTAGGTCAGCTAGTAGGTATATCATAAACGTAAAAGTTAAGTCAAATCCGCAACGCACATCCGTGTCCTAAAGTTATATCAAAAGACGTTGTTGTTTTGGTGTCAAGTGTTTAATCCGATTTAAAAAGAACTTAGCAATGTAAACACTCAGTATAATTAGGCAAACATTTACGCATTATCTCTACGTCGTAAAGTTTGGGCAAGCCCCGAAGCTAAACAACATTTTGTCATCCATCACAAACAAGCTTTGCACGCGATGATTCCTGGTATTCTTCGTAGACCGATAGCATTAATTTCATCACCACAGTATTCCATAGCTTCAGACAAGTTTAAATTTAATACTGGGTATTAACGTTAATGAGGTGGTGATAGGCCACTGGTTAAGAATTTGGCCCTCTTCTCTCGACACCGGCATGACACCGACAACTTCATAATAATGAAATTATTCAACAACTTAACGTATTATTGGCCTACCAGAGAAACAGCGTGCAGTAAAATTTCATATGCAATTTTAATATGCGCCCATTGATTTCATCACGGAATAGAGAGAGAGAGCAAGATTTCATAGCCGGGACCGAGTCTGCTATTAATCGTCGCGTAATTCATTCGTAATCGTCTGTCACTGGCATCTCAATGATATGATTGGTATTGACAATTTCAGAACCAACATGCTTTTGTGTTACATATTAGGGTAAATAAATGGGTAAATAAGGATGTTTTCTAACCGCATATAAAACCTTCGACAGATGGTAAGTGTCACGTCAATGAGCCTAGCAAATAATGGACTACACGGCATAACTTTTCATCCATTTTTTTTTAATACGCAGTTCGATCGCAATATTATATTATACATATTTTTCATCATAATATTCTCTACATCTATACTAATAATATATTTATAATAATTATATAATATAATATAATATAACTAATATTATAAAGAGGAAAGATTTGATTGTTTATAATGAATAGGCTCCGAAACTACTGGACCGTTATGAAGAATTATTTTTCTATATGATGCTACATTTAGGAGGAAGGTTATAGGCTATCAAGCATTACGCTACTATTCTTTACGCCGGTGTAACCGCGTGGCACAGCTAGTGTGTAATAAATACAACAAATCTAAGCTGGAAAAAGATAAACGTTTATATTAGGTACATACATGTTTAATGTAAACTGTAATTTATAAATCAAAGAAGAAACACTGTCTGTATCAATTATAACAATATAAAAAAAACAGGTGCTAAAAAATTAAAACAGCTAATGAAAGACGATAATACTAAGAATATACTTAGTATATAATTCCGAGCCGATATTGAACAGTAACAATCTTTTATAACAACATCACTATAATCTTTCTTTAAATCTTCAACTATATCATTTACAAATGAGTCCTTGTTAATTAAATATAAATCATTTTGTCTGTTCTTATCATCTTCGAAATTATTTACGACATCTGGTAATATTGTTGATTCTCGATTTATTTCTTCATCATAATATACTTCTAAAGAATTATCTTTATTACCTTCATGATATTTTTCATTATAATCTTCCAAGATGTCTTCTTTATTATTGTCCTCTACGTATTTATGCGGTTTTTTCTTTTTATGTCGCCTCTTTGTTTTGTACATTTTGATTTTACTAATGGGATTTGGGTGGTGATATGGATTAACTGTATACGTAGACAATTCCCAAAAATAAGGATAAGTAACGTACATTGGATACACAGAATATGAAGGAAGTGTAAATATCGTCTTAGTCGTTCTTGTACATTCCTTGTGCATTTCCAAGCCTATAGGTGAGTGAGAACATATGTCATTTTGTCTTGCGATATCATTCCCTGTGCAAAGTTGACTACAGGTAGAACCTGGGATTGTTTTCATACACCCACATATTTTTACCGCGCTATTACGGGACAAGCTTCTAAGTCCCAGAACCTTATCCTTCATCTCACTATTACGCATGTCTCCACAGTTATGATCTACACAGAAACTTTTATTCGAAACATGATTACTGGTAAAATTATTTCTTCCTTTCTCTTCCTGTGGTAGTTTACTTTTATTGTCAGCAATAAATGATTTGGAGAATAAATTTGCAAAGGGCCATTTTTGGTTCACTTCCAATGTAGGAGTAGCAACATTACCTTTTACTGTTATTTGAACAGACGGTGTGTGACTGGAATCCTTTTCATAAAAATGTTGTTTAATTGATAGCAATTCCTCAGAGAGCATTTTGTCGAAAATATTGGATTTTAAATTTGTAGTTAAAGACAAACTATTATTATTGATCATTTCTAGCAATATTTCTCTCTTTATCAACAACTTTTCATTCTCCATCTTTATTCCTATAAATAAAACACTATACAATGTACTTTTAGGTATAAAAAGGTAATGTTTACACGTCATGCCCAACCGACATAACTTAAAATCATTACCTAAGTACTACTTACCCATGTCATTTAAAAGAAACGATTTGTTTAGTGCATGTTTGTTTATTTCATCAGTTATGAATGTTTCTAACGCTGAGTTTTCCAAAATACAAATATTTACAAACACAATAATGAAAAACTTATAATTCATAACCAAAGCATGTAAAATAATTCATTTTAACTGGCGTTGATTAATGCCGTTTGCGCTAAATCACAGAGGCCATGACAGTGTGACATTGGTTTTTGTAATTTTACATCTATTTGTGTGTTTCTGTGTTATTTATTATGAATAAAGTAAAATTTATTGTATTCTTGTTTTGTATTGTTTCCTGTGCTTGTTACTCAAAATACTGCAATATATCTACTGAGCACGTCCTATGCAAATATCCTGTGAGTCACAGTGAGAAAGTTATCGTAAAAGTTTCTTATAGAATCATATCAAAGATGAATATATTAACTCTCATTGGCTGGCATGTAAATGTTAATAGAGAATATTATAAACCGATGTGGTATTATGCAGAATAAAAGAAGTAAATTTTTAGTAGATTTTTTTCGGAAATCACTCAATTCTTATTATACGACGAACAAGTATATAAACTCAAAAATATTAAACTACGTTGGTCTTCCTTACTCATCGATCGCCATAAGTTGATACTTTTGTTATTGTCACACAATAAACTGTTGTTTTTGTGTTATAGGTACCAGGCCCAAGTACATCTTGTAAGGAATACGATGAAAACACATTCCTTACAGATGACGACATTAACGATCTTGTTAATCGAATTAACGAGCGGAGAAATTTTATATCCATGGGACATTCGAGACGACTTCCCGGAGCGGCCAACATGAACAAAGTTGTAAGAAATATACAAAATATATTAAATAACTCTTCATTTTTTGTAAAGTATAACGAGTGTTAAAATTCCACCGCTGCTTCTTCTTCTTCTGTTTTATTTAAGGGTGGACGTAATGTCCATGGATCACAGTGACCACATATCATCCGGTGGCCTAGCACCCAATGTAAGGATATGTAAAGATTATGTACAGCTATGATCGTCTTTGTTTATAGACACCACAATACAACCACATTACATAGCAAGTGCGCTAACAGTTTACTACCAAATGACCGACAAACAATGGAAAATCTATTGTTAAAGCGACCGCTGCGCTGGCGGTCAATTATTAAGAGACATAAGGTTTGGTGACCCATAAAATAGTGTTTGCGGGAAATCTATGTCATTGGAACTCTTATTAGAAAACCGTATTTGTAGGCATGCAAAGGGTATTTGGTCGGAGTGGCGCCGGTAATGGACAGCCATTGTCCGACAATGTGTGTCTTACACAGAATATACAAAAGGCGTCTCATTATCACCTTATCTCATTTTATAAGGCGTCTCATTATCACCTTATCTCATTTTATGTCACATATATATTTTGGATTGTCATTGTTTTTATATTAGCAAAAAGTTGGTTCATTCCTTATCGCGTGCTACGGTATGAGCTGAACCACACATGGGGGAAAAGTGTTATGCTCCCTACATGAAACTTTCTCTCTGTATCTCGTCTGACGTCTATGTAATAGTGTATGTATGTGACGTATAATTAAATACAGTGTTATAGAAAAAGCGTAAAGAACTTCGTTTCCAACGGAAGTCAGCTTCTCATGATGGTGAGGAAATACAACAGTTGGGCTATCCCAAAATTACGTGTGATTTATATGGTAGAGTAGACCGTTATTCGCATGCATTTGTACAACATATTATTCCTACCTCCTACATAATCTTTTTCTGAGAAAATATAACTAGAAAATAAAACTCTAAAACTGTATTTAAAGAATCGATTTTCTGATATTGCTTTAATTTGTTAGATGTGGTCTGAAGAACTTGCAACATTCGCTCAAAGATGGGCCGACCAGTGTGACCCTTCCTTACGACCAGATAAAGGGGATCAGTGCAGAGATTTAGGTAAAGCATTGTAATAATCAAAATTTTAATGTCTTTGAGAACATGGAAAGTAAAATCTTTTATAGAGCCATGTTATCTCATCACGTTTTACATTTTCATTTCAATAACAGAAATAAAATAAGTGTGAGTTTGAACGTTGTTTTGCAATACTATTTTTAATTAACTAAAACAAGTATGTACTCGTAGATATAATTATTAATTTAATTAAGTCTTGTCGGAGCCAGACAGATGTTCAATTTGATTATACGCAAGAAGAACAAGTATAAGAAAGTTCCCATATAATATACGAAATGATGTGCTGTGTTTATTTTAAGGCGAATAATTAGAATATATTGAGATTTGTGGTTTTTTTTTGGTTGAATAAATAGAAGACATTAATCAAATAAATCTTAATGTCATAGATATTTTTTCTTATTATGTAATGTTAGATTATATGTATGGCATATTTATATTGATATTGCAACACATTTATTTATTTATATTTACTTTATGTACATAAAAATTATACTTTCAGAACATCAAAAAGTCGGCCAAAATATAGCAAGTATAATAAATCCGTCACCAGAATTTAACGTGAGAAGCTTTGTTGAAATGTGGTTTATGGAGATTCTTGATTATACCGGCAGTGTATCTTATTACAATCAGTGAGTACGTATATTTAAAACAAAAACTTACTTTTTAATTCCCTGTAGGAACCTCAAGGTTCGTACAGGGAACCTCAATGACCGTAGTAGTGTTTGTACTCGATTCTTTACACGGTTGAACGTGTATTTATTTGTTACAGGCTTCAAGATAGTAGTAGTAATCATTTCACACAATTGATCTGGGCTGAAACTAATACTGTAGGATGCGGCAGAGCAAAGTTTCGTGTAAGTCCATTAAAGCTACATGTTATTTACTTTTAACTATTATATTTTATATAACTTATTACAACAATTTCAGGTAAATAATATAATTGTAGACAGAATTGTGTGCAATTTTTCACCCAAAGGTAACATACATGCAAAACCGGTCTACGCCATAGGATTTCCTGGGACCCAATGTCCAAGCCAAATAATGCCGGACAAAAAATATAAAGGACTGTGCACCCAGGAATCTCCAATTTATAGTAAGTACTTTTCTAAAAAGATTTAATACATTTATCATAGTACTTTACAGTGACGTAACATTGGTGACTCGCGGATTTTGGCCATGCCATAGCAAGATGTTAAAGCACTCAAAATAGTTAGGGGCACTGGGACTTGTATATACTATCAACCATGGAGGGGGAGGGTTGTTGTGTCGAAATTCAACCAATTCCAGGTGGCTTCAATGTGGTTTCAATAATTATGTACCTAATAATAACGACGCAACGCCGTTCTGTTTCAGCAAAATTTACGTCGACGAATCTACCAGTGAGTAGCTTACTTAGGATCCTTAATTTATCAAATGATTCAGTAAAACAAGAAATAGACCCAATTTATAACAATATCAAACAAATAAACCGTAATACAAATGAAATGGAGAGCTCCAGACATCAGATTATGAGGCACATTCTCCGAAATAAATCAACATGTGAGTGTTTAAAAATTCAATTACTGTTGATGAAACCAATTTTTACTATATTCCCATAGTATAAGTCTATATTATTTCTTATATTATAGCAAGAAGAACTGATGTAAATTTTTGGGAAGACCCTGTTAATATATCTCGACATTCTAAAAGACGTTTTTCAACTCGTGATGATGATCATTCAAGGTTACACCACACTCGTGTTTTTGGATACAACGGCCAACTTATAAATAATAATAAAAAAATGGAAAATTTGAATTCTGAAGTGAACAACAGAAAATACAATTTAAATAAATTATGCACTCGTAGTAGTCAGTGCTACAGAGAAGACTGTGAATTCCGATCAACAACACCTTATGGACAAATTTCATATCAATGCACGAGAGGTCAGAAAAATAATTGCAAACCGTCAGAACAAGGGAGTAAAACAGAATCAGTAAAAAATATTTTACAACATCTTATTCCTCATGAATTGTGTCCATGCAGAACCTATATCACACCGAAAAATACTCCTAAATATGACCTGAATTGTGAATGCGCCAATATTAACGATGGACCAACACGTTATCCAAATATATTTAGAACACTAAAATATAATATGGAAAATTCGAAAAATAGCCAAGACGTCTACGATGATTTCAGTGACAAAATATTATACAACTACCCTAATCCTAATAATGAAAATGACCGGATGTTTCATAAAGGCCTCAAATATAAACTACACAGTCAAAGAAGTGACTACATACAAAGCAACAGGCAGGTAAAACGAGTACCATACTTGTCAAAATTTTGGAAAGACAAAGATATTTAAAGATTTTTTTTTTCAGGGATCGACCAAAAAGAGAATGTAAGGAGTTTCTGACTGCAAAACCTTTTTGGCAAATTGAAAGTTTTAATAATAACAGAAACCCTGAATTAAAGTCTTTGAGGTATACAACTTTATTTGATAAAAGACGTCCAAAACCTAAAAAGCAACCATATAAATACATAAGTACAGAACCAATAACCCTAAAAATTAAAAATTCGGTACCAAAGCTCGTTACTGAGAAGTATTTATCGTTTGATGAGTTACTACATCTTCGAAAGTTAAACTCGAGTACCCAGAGCGCTAGACGTAACATGGAACCATCTATTTTACGACAAGATGAGGCAACGACTGGCGAAAGTACTTCAGAATATACAACTAATACTCCATTCATACGAATGAAGCATTGCACAAGAAGACTCACATGTACCTGGACAGCTGCCTCATTAACAGATCAAGATGGCAGCGTTATTCCTGGAGGCGGTGCAGGTGGAAACGTAGGCTCTAGAACACCGCCAGGATACGTAGAAGGATGCACCCGCACCTCTACCTGTACTCGAGACTACATGGATAGAAATATATTTCCAACGTTGACTACAACAAACTCTACTAACGAAAGTGAGGAAGAGTCAGATGATTATTGTGAACGCCGCTCTTTAAATGTCCAAAAACGAAACATGCGTATAAAAAGAAGAGCTTTGTTTAAAGCCAAAAATCAAAGAAGAAACTCTAATAAAAAATGTCTTGTCAACTTAAATAAACAAGAAACATTGAAGAAAGACAAATTTACATTTAAGAAAAGAAGAAACGTTAATGATTTCGAGCATGACGTTGCTTTATATGGGAGCCACAAGAAAAACAAATGTGCTACAAATAATGCTCTATCCTATAGCGACTTGTTTTATTTAGTTCTTAGGAAAATAATAGGAAATTGGGAAAACGGAAAAACGAAAAATGCATACTGCCAATGTCACCTCAATAGTTCCAATAAAAGAGCAACATTAGAGATTATGTTAGCATTATCCATAGTCTCGCTAGTTATGGCTTTAGAATAAAATATAAGACATTTAAATAAATAATTATTCCGGTGTAAGTTGTAAATAAAAAGTTGTTTAAGTCGCATGATCATTTAATTTAAAGTTGTAACAACATTATGACAAGTAGAATTGTATATTTATTTAATGTTTGTGAAACAGAATAATTTGTTTTTGAACAATGAAATTTATAATTTAATTTCAATACTTTTAAATCTGCTGCCAATTTTCGTAGTAAACCATCATAACTTACAAAACTATTTAGTAATCTCTTCATTTTGGGTTTATTGTTACTACCACTTAAAATAGTTTTGAATATATCGTCTTTGTTCATTCTTCTTCTTCTGTTTTTCTGTGTTGAAGGTAAAGTAGTTTCATTACTTTCGAATTTATTATCCTTCTCTTTAAAATCTCTGCTTAGCTCTAAAATATAAGGAATCATATTATTACTCTCTCATAATTTTATCTAATAGTTACATTAATACATTAAGACTTTTTATGTACTGCTTTCTTCAGTGCTTGGATTTATATCGTGATTAGTTTGAGGTACAGTTTCTGTTATAAAATCTGAGTCTAATATTTCTTCTATAAAATCCTTGGTTCCCTTATGTCTTCTTAAATCTTCAATTTCAAACGCAATATCAGATACTGGTAGGTCTGAAGTATCATAATAATTTTCTGTTTTGTCACTACTTAGCTGATCATTATTATCTTCAGGAAAGAAATAATGACCTGTAAAATCAGTATTTAATCTAATTTCTCCAAGTTCTGCTTGTATTTGAACAGGGTTTACTTCCGTGTTTGATTGAGTATTGGATTCTGTGACTTCAGACGTTGGCATTCTTTCTGAAAAAATATTTGATCCTAGAGCTTAGATGTAACTCTTTTCATATTTTACTGAGAGACACAAATCTTTTCCTACCAGTAGGGAAAGAGTAGCTAGAGCATAAACTATACCATGAATTTGGCATACTAGTAGGCTTTTTATTTTAGTTACTAAGACATCTCACTAATATATTTAATGAAGAACAGAATTCAGAGCTACATTCAATTCGATAAATAATTCTATGCGTATTATATTACTAACTTATTCTGAGACATAAGGTTATCGAATAGATCTTGGTAGGTATTAAATATTAACATTAAAATCGCTTATAATTTATGTCATAGGTAAGTGTAAACTACTGCTTCATAGTAAATGTATGATTTTCAACACTAAATTGAATACTTGCCGTTATGACGAAATATTACAGCTTCTACCAAGTCGACAAGTAATGTGGAATTTAAGTATTCATTGTCAATGGTTCTAGTCGTTGTAGGTGATTCTTTTTTACTATAAATACGGCTCATTATGGCTTCAACACTTGGATCTGTAAATGGTTCATCAGTATTTCCATTTTGGGTAGATTTATTTGCAAACAATAAATCACGCAGGTTCTGGTCTTCGCTTAACTTTCTTTTCAATAAATTATAAAGTTCGTCTACTACTAAAGCAATATCTTTACATATTGTTGTATTTTGTGCGTTAATAGTGCTGGTTTCTGTTGTCAATTCAAGGAAATCGGGTATGAAATTATATGAATTATTTTCATCGTAATCGGTTATTTTTTTGGGTACAGACCCACTTTCAGGTAAATTTTCAGAAACATTCTGTGCAGTGTTTGCTTTAGTGACAGACAAGTATTTGGTTCTAATATATTGTCTCAACTTTATCGGATTATCGTCAAATTCTGATTGTGTAGCCCGTGAAGCATCTTGAGCTGAAATTTTGTCTTAAGTAAATAAATAACGCGAAATCGGTGGCAATATAAAGCTTTGTTACAATTTTTAAACCTTCATCAAAATAAAGGTTATCAAGTCGATACGTATAATCTTTCATTGTAAGATATTCACACTAGATCTTTTAAGGGCTATGAAATAAATATACAAAGTTTCGTAAACATAATGTTATTAATGTTGTATGTTGGTATGTTTTGCCCGAGCATTTCTCCGCAACTATTCATCAATTTTGAATAATAGATACGAGTATATTCTGTTTCTGCTATAACGTGAACTATGAAGGTGACTGTTCTTACCGCATAGTGCAGTAAACTCTGAATCGCATCTCGTACCGAACGGGCATCGAGAACAAGGCAAACCATCAGCATATACAGCTGTCCCTACTTGGTTTCCAGCTGGCGCAAAATTACAGACCAATCTGTAAACTGTTATATCTTTTATGTTTTCTTGTTCCTTTGTTTGCTCCTGTGAACATAATTCTCAGAATTCTATAAATACTCTACCTGCCAACTTTTTAGCTTTTTGATGATGCTTTTTGTTAAAAAAATTGTAAATAACGTTGTAATCGAATCATAAAAATAAAACCTTAACGGGGTGATAGTATGTTAATTTTATTTCACTAACTTTAAATTTAACAGCTCCACATCCCACTTCAGTGGTCTCAGCCCAAATTAGTTGCGTGAAGTAGTCGTAATTGTCCGATCCATTTGCTGAGGACCTGTACATTGTACAATAGATGATACAAATGTAAATTTCATTGAAAGTGAATTAAAAAAAAATGTTTTCGTCATAAGATATTTGTATACATTGGATGAACGTTAAATAATACGCAAGTAAACCTAAATTTCCGTCCAAATACATATTAATTTACAAGTCTATAAATTATTAATATTCATGAAAATCATCGCATGAAGGCTCAGTAAGTATTAACTGTTAAACATAATAATTTCCGCCTGAACAAAGCTGACCTATTAAGTAGAATTTTAATTTTAGTGAATGATACCATTGTAGTTGAAAGCCTTTGGAGTTCCTATATAATAACCTCTATAATCTGAGCAGATTTATTATTGTTTCATTTGGTTTATACTTACTCACACACAGCTATGAAAAATAAATGAAAACTTGTAAAATGCATAGATATCTTATATTATGTCGATAAGTATTATGTCGTAGTTTTTGGAAAAACCAACTACGAGTATGACCTACAGATATTTCATCTTTTATAAGAATCTGTTTAGTCTGTTTACCAACTCCGTAAACATACCAATAGCTAATTTATTAAGTTGAGCTCCTTAATCCCTCCCCGCTTAATAAGTATTCAACCTCAACTCCGCAAGCTATAAACTTGTAAGTGTATTTGTTTTAAAAGTTAGAATAAAGCCTAAACGAATATCGTGTACGCGCCAAAAATATTCAAGATCAAAACTCGTAAAACCGTAACAGTGCTTACACAAGTTTATCTGATTATATCTTTGGTTCCTAAGCTCGTTTCATCCTTTTTACTTAATTTAACTAGGCTTATCTGTAGATAAAAATTTAAATAGATAAAGACAACAAATCTGTATCTTTTTCAGAATATTGGGTGGTATTCGTGCAAGGAGTAGATATTAGAATTGGAGAATTGGCATAATTGAAGTTTAAAGAAGAACTAAATTTAGAAATCTTCTTTGGGCGCTTAAGAACAATGAGATAGGGTTGTACGGTAGGAAAAGTAAAAATAATAATATAATTGTTGAGATAATCCCGATTAAAGCGCGTTCTCTGCAACCCATGGAAAGAAAAAAGAAAAATTACTGAACAGATTTTATAAAACTTTCAGGAATTGCTGTCCGTATTATAACTTCCAGTATAGCCTATATTTTATATCAATATCTTAAATAGTTTTTCAATCTTAGCGTCTGTAGGTACCCAAAGTGGGACCTTCTCGTTAAAACTTAATCTAAAAATTAATTATAAGTTATTACCGTTTATATTGGGTAATCACGGATGAATTTACATTAAGAAGTCCCATATACCAGAAATCCACTAACGACACTGGTGTCAGACCTGGTGTGTCTCCATAAATCGTTGCTATGCTTTGAGTAACTGCAGAGTTTTCTGTAAAATTTTATGATTCAAGATTTATACCATACTTCGGGACCATTCCTTAATTACTTTACGCATTAAGGGAATGATGGGGGTCTACGCATTGACAAGGGTAAACAGTAGACGTTAACATATAATATACCTACCATTAATAGGTACCATTCAGAGATAGGGGATAGGGATGCTTATCGTTCTGACATTAATTCCAGGTGACGTATTAAACTCAAGGCAAAAATTCCCAGTCCAAAGTGTGGTGTAGGCCAGAAAGTATCTTTTTAATCTAATTAATCTAAATTATGTTTAATTAAATAATATTATAACTATAATTTAAATTAATGTAAAAATAATAAACTTTTTTCATAGATACCTAACAACAATTACGAAATTAATGTAAAAATAATAAACTTTTTTCATAGATACCTAACAACAATTACGAATATAAAATAATTTTATACTATTTATGTTTTGAGCTGCCACTTGTCCATTAAAGTCAGAAAGTAGCTTTTTACGTCAGACAGAATATCGTAGCATATGACCGTAGCTGTATTCGTCCCGAGCTACAAGGTCTCATAGAATCGTATGCTACGCGCTACGGTGCTAAATGCATCAATATAAAATATTTGAAAAAATTGTTTGAAGCGTTACTACGTCCGTTCCTATGTACGAACCTTAGTTTTCAAGATAATAATATGTGAATAATTTTCTAAACAGTCACTTGATGAACGAGCCAAAATACTAGAATGTATTAAATTAAATTAAATACAACTAACCCAAATCTCTACAAGAGTCTGCTTTATCTGGCATACCGTGCTCCACGCATTGATCAGCCCATCTTTGGGCAAATAGGGCTAACTCCTCGTTCCAATCCTACGTGATTACATTATAATTAAAAGCAAAAAAGTATTCCTATGAGAAAAAAAACCAATCGTCTGCATTGGCGGTTTCTAAGCGCAATCTACACTATATAATAATTATCAACAAAGTTAAAGTTATTTAAACATTTCTCGGCTGTTCTCTATACAATATACCCTAACGAGATTTATATTTCCTGTTGTAACAAAGAGTTTTGATGCTCGTATGGAGAGAACATTTTAGGAGGGTATAAAACAAAATCTAATCCAATATTTATGTTTATATGCAGTTTAATTCTAAAATGCTTTTCATCGGGACATTAGGTTCTAAAAATTCATAAGGGGGTCTTTGTACTAATAAATTAATTAGCTCGTATGGAATACTTTACCAGTTTCGCCATATTTTCAGCGGATCGCAGGGACCGTATCTCCCCCGCGGCCACTTTGTTCCGCCGCGTGTTTATTTTGTCCAATATAAGTCGTTTGTCGCCCTCCGATTTAATAGTCCTTTCATAGTTAATGCAGTGCCTTGCGGGACCCTCAAACTTTGGAAAATTTAAAGTGGAATGTGAATCATTTTCTAATGAAAGTTTGTTTTCCGAGCTTGGTTTTACGATTAGATTTCATTTAAATCAAATAACAAAGTATTACTTATTACTGTAGGTATAGATACTATAAGACAACAAGCTGTTCTTTGTATTCGATTCTACCATAGCAAAGTTTAGTGACATTGTTGGAAAACTCTACAAGTGAGACTAAAGTAGGTAAAGATCGCTGAAAGCATTAAGTTTAGCTCGTATTCTCGTATCTTGAGATACAATCACAGTTAGTTAGTCACGGTTTAATTAAGGCCAACACTCGTATGTAAGTTCCCACAGAATCCCAATTCCCGTCCATCATTAAACCTTTTTGCGGCCGACCGGGTGGAATTTTAAAAGTTAATTAGTGCTCTATGTACAGCGATTGAGATGAAAGATCAACAATTATTTAAGCTTTCATCTAAAAAAGTTATATAGGTTACATACCATAGCTTAGAATTATAATATTATATTACCTACTGCACTAAATTTCTTTGTTAGACATTAGCCACATTAATTTTTTACTCAAGGAGCTATACAAATTTTATTTATATTTATACATTTTAAAGCAATAATGGTCTCCTGTGACCTTAGTCTCTAGACTCTGAGAGATTAAGACTATTGCCTAAGGTCGTGGGTTCGAATTCTACCCGCGAAGACTTCTACTTAATTTACATTAATAGCATTTTTAAAAATAGTATTTATTATTTTATACATTATTTTGCAAAATAAATTACAAAATCCTTACGTACTAAGTACTTAATTAATTATACCTATTAAAAATTATTTGGTAAATTAAATAGGTTACCCTACGAACAAACCTGAAATTTACACATAACGTGCGTTGTGCTGTTATTGCAAAAAATAGAATTACAATAATAGTTGTCGTTTGCATACATAAATATGTGGTTTAAACAAACTAACTGAAGAAACACTGTGACTTTAAATAAATTTAACATTTGTACTGAAACTCTGTAAATCCTTTATGTAGCAAATTGATATTAATATTCAGTCATAGTAGGTACGTAATCAAGTTGGTCTCGAATAGCATCCCTGGCACGTCTTTTATAGAAGATCCTTAACTTTTTTCTTATAAAGCGATTATTATTACTTATTTTGTACATTTCTATTATAGCAAAAAAAATGTTCGTAATGGCAAACTTAATTCGCTCTGGTGCACCCCATTTCTCCTAAGTCAATGAAATGTTGTGTTTCAGGCAGAAAAACGTGAAGTAACAAAGTTTAAGAATATGAAATAGAAATAGCCATCGTGGCTTAGTTTGCACCTCAGAAAGAGGATGAGGAGGAACTATGATAGTCTATCTAGCTCCTAGCCTGTGCAAATGTAATAATATATTATTATAAAATAATAACTATACTCTATGGTCTGTATTATCTGCCCTAATGTCAGTGTCACACTTGTCAAGTTGTCTGTCGGCTGTCCATGGTCCATGGCTCGAAGTTTTAAAAACATAACCTAAAATTCTATTGTTTTCATTTTAATTTACATTTTTTTAAGTTATCAAAACTAAACAAGTGCTGTCATCATTTGATAATAACGAAAAAAATAGTAAACTAAAGAATAAACTTTAAAATGACTCGTCGTCTAAAAGCTCTAATTGGGCCCTCAATACTCAATTCCGACCTGTCCAAGTTAAGTGATGAATCTCAAAAACTATTGAATAATGGAGCAGATTACTTGCATCTAGACGTGATGGATGGCCACTTTGTACCAAACCTAACATTTGGGCATCCTGTAGTAAAATGTCTTCGTAGTAAAATTAAAGAGGCGTTCTTCGAAACTCACATGATGGTATCAAAACCAGAACAGGTATGTTTGTATCCTTTTATATTTTATTGGGTATGAATAGCATAAACTAGAACTACCTAGTTACCATTCATCCATATGCCTTAAGTAAGTGGCTGAAATCTGACTCATGTGTCAATACCTATTCCTTTTAACTTTATCCATCCTTGTATAACAATGTCTTATTACAGTGGATAGTACCAATGGCTGACGCCGGGGTAAATCAGTACACATTCCATATTGAACCGGTATCTGATGTAGCAGAAGTATGCAGGAAAGTTAAAGAAAATGGCATGAAGGTAATACAAATAAACTATTTAAGAATATTTTTTTTTAATTATAGGTCTTTTTTTAATATCAAAATTTGCTCCTGTGATTTCTATCTGACCCTGACTCAAAAATGTAGTATCAAGATATTAATAAGTTTAGTATTTTCATTAATATTTGCCAAAATGTAGTTTTGCTATACTTGTAAATGACTTTTATCACTGTTGAGTTAAACTGATGGACACGTGTAACTTAATTCTCAACAATTTTCATTAAACGTAATAATGTATTATTTACAGGTTGGAATTGCAATAAAACCAGGAACACCTGTTTCTGAAGTTGAAAAGTACATATCGTTGTCTGATATGGTGCTCATAATGACGGTCGAACCAGGATTTGGGGGTCAAAAGTTCATGCAAGACCAGATGGCCAAAGTCCAATATCTGAGGGAGCATTACCCTTTACTAGACATTGAAGTGGATGGAGGAGTAGGACCATCAACAATCAGTTGTTGTGCCAATGTTAGTATTCATTTTAGTTCAATTTTGTTTTTTTTCTGAAATTAAGACAAAATATTTTTTATGTCAGTTTCGGAAGTGGATTATATTATAAATACTAATTATACTCATATAAATTACATACTATAAATTATAAAAGCAATTGGCAGCTATGTTAAATGGTGAAACTATATTATGTGGTATAATATAAATATGTTTGTTTTTTTAACTTATTCCAATTTCATTGAGCAAATTTATTGGTATTAAAAGAAAAAAGTATATAAGTGTATTACTATAATGTTTACAGGCAGGAGCTAACATGATAGTGTCTGGGACAGCCGTCATCGGGGCACAAGATCAAGCAGCCACTATCAAACTATTACGTGACACTGTTCAAGAGGCCATTGATAAATATAACTAATCGTTATTACTTATATGTGTGCCAAGATACTATTTATTACTATTTTATTAGTAATAAGGACATAGTATGTAGTATATTGAAAGTGTTATAGCAACAGTGGATTGAATAATAATCATGGTGCTATGAGGTGCATATTTTTTTATTGTAATTGTTTGAACAGATAAAATATGTTCATAGGTATTCATTATTATATTTTCTTTAGGTTTTAACACTCTTGGGTTTACAAATTCTATTTTTATAGTAATTTTAATAAAAAAAAACAAATATTTTTTACTTTTTTTAATCAAATTTACTTAAATCTATTTTACTGTCCGCTTCATTAGACGTGTCTGCTTTTCTCTCAGGGAAGATACTACTAACAGCTATCCCTTTATCCTTAAAAACCATCGGTTCATTTTGTGCCTTAAGTTTAGTTCTAAGTCCACTCAATGTGACAAGTATAGCTTCTTCTGTTCGGATAGTCCGTGAGCCTTGATTAGGTAATACATTTATGTAATGATTAAAAAGTAATGATGCTTCTTCTACTTGCATCTGTTCATCACTTTCAAGTGCTGCTTCTATACCATGTAAGCCGCCAAACACTATTAGAGCATGGTTGTACGTGACATTTTTATCAGGAAGATCATCTATTGAAGTACCTCTATCAGATGTGCCAATTGTTAAATCATATCTGAAATATATGTTAATAATAACTGTTCAAAACTATGATACATACACTGAATAGATAGTGCAAAACATTTCTAAATAGAGATAAAAAAATTTCAGAGTTTTCGATAGACGCAGACCAGACAAAGAGGGGAATGGCCATAAATTTATATAGTTTATATAGCCTTTGAAATTCACTACTCAAAAACCGCATCGTTGCAAGGGCACGTTTAACATTTGGTTGAGTATAAAAGCACCTGTTCATTACATTTGAATTACTTGATACAAACAATAATACCACACATAAATAAAAGTGCTGTTTAAGCCAAACCCACAATCAGTATTTTCATATAGCAAACTGCTTACCCATCTTTATAGGGACACTGGGTGAACACTTGGCTTAGGTTATTGGCAATCCTGACAGTATATCCCCAGTAAACTCCAGTCTCTGCTCGAGGTGTAGCTAGACTCACAATCTTTCCTTTCATCTTCTTCCTTCCTTCTGCAGTAGGCAACATTTTCACTGTGACTCTTATTCCAGGGTTTAGCAGCTTATCTGTAGACACATCTTGCAGGAGGCCAACATTTACTTGTGAACCTCTACCAGGCTTCACTTTTTTGTTCATTGTTATACCCTCTCTGGAAATAACAGTTAGTGTTAGACTGATGAAGAATATACGCACATAATTTAAATTGGGGTTTCTCAAATTTATTGTTACACTTATCCCCATTAGAATTAAAGACTATAATAAAATGATGAACAAAAAAAAATATGGACTTAGTAATACCCATCATTAAAAAAGAATACAAAAAAGAGTAGACAACGACTTCATTGCCCCGCTTATGACCCCTAGTGGTATGTGTACTCCATTTTGAGAAATCCTGATTTAAATAAACAACATACAAACTGAAAGTAAGTTACCTAAACTGAAAATCATTAGATTGTCTTAAATGATGTGGAGCGTCCAAAGGGTTGAGAAGACCTGCAAACTCAAGATCTTTATGTAGTGGAAAGAAATGTTTTCTCAAGTATTGTGGGCATTCAAGGTACTGCAATATTCTTGCCAGTTGAACACAACTCTTTCTAGCCACTTTCCCACCATCAACATCATCTAGTTTGGATTTCTTTGTGTTAATTTTTTCGCCCATATCATCGTATACGACGACTTCGTCCACACAAAACACACAAGCTGCTCGTGCTATTTGACCCGCCAAATATGTTCGCAATTCAGCAGACTGAGCGTTTTCTAGTATTGAGCCGGGAACAGCTATACTTAAAGTTGATATTTCCGCATTCTTCTTCTCTTTTTCCGCTTCCTCCTTCAGTTTTACTTCTACGTCTTTCTCTTGTTCAAGTCTTTTCATCCGTTTGATAATTTTTTCCTCATTCCGCTGCCTTTTTAGAACTTTTTTCTCTTGGTTTATTTCACGCCAAGTTTTGCCTAGCGGTTTCACACCTATTGTTGGTTGGATTTTAGACATATTCTTTAACTAAGTTATTTAAGAACGTAAAATAGTACAACCTGAGAAAATACACTACGTGTAGTATCACCTCTTTAAGTTAATTATTTCAGAATTCAGAACAGAACAGAAGGAATGAACCATACAGTATACACAGAAGTTCATTTCATACTTCATAGATCACCACACGGACGGACCACACCACACCACATTCGTCAACATCACCATCACAGACTACATAGAATGTAATCAACATTCAACACACGCGAACGAATCGCGACTTTGTTTTAAATGACAGTGACATTGTATTACTTTGACTTTTACTGACTTAATGACACTGACAGTATTGACAGTAACAAGTAAGGTCTCAGTCTATAGTCTATGGTCTCATTCTTGTCTCTTCGCTCTCTCTCTATCTATCTAAGTATCTATAGTATAATTTCTGTTTCTAGGCTAGGAACTAAAACAAAATAAAACTAAAAAAAGCAAGAAAAAAAAGAAAAAGAAATTAAGAAAGTAACAACTTTCTTGGTCTTAAATTACGTGTACCTCCATACTTCATATTATTATCATCGTATCTTATTGCGGTATAAGTTCTTTACTTAACTTGTAGATTGTGATTATTAACATTGGTTATAATAATA
>DWAV01000225.1:0-23723 GCA_018231305.1 Noctuana lactifera
GGGTCTCTCCCCACAACCGAGGAAGGCCTGGAGCATACTCCACTACGCTGCTCCAATGCGGATTGGTGGAGATACGGATTAGTGGCCAACCCGTGTCGGATGTTGTCAAACCGTCCAAAGGGCCTCCGACCAGGTTTAACAACTGTTATCTATCGATAACAACCGGGACCGACGGCTTAACGTGCCCTCCGAAGCATGGACGCGCGTATGAAATTTGCTACTAGCGGTCACCCATCCGAGTACCGGCCGCGCCCGACGTTGCTTAACAATGTGATCGCTTAGGATCCACACTACCACCGGGGCTATGCGCGCTTCAGTAATAAAATAAAATAACGAAAGTTGATACATATATATATACATATGACATATTATGGAG
Organism: Noctuana lactifera; assembly: GCA_018231305.1. Taxonomy (NCBI): domain Eukaryota; kingdom Metazoa; phylum Arthropoda; class Insecta; order Lepidoptera; family Hesperiidae; genus Noctuana; species Noctuana lactifera. The sequence continues at coordinate 377 of DWAV01000225.1, forward strand.
GGATGATCTTCCTGTTTCTATACCTACTATCGTCATCATCATTAACGCATCACGGTTTACGCTTTAGTACACCACGCTAGCCAAATGCAAGTTGGTTAAATTCACATGCCTTTTTTCACACGGAGGTGTTGTCACCATGTTTTCCCTCACCGTTACAGCTAATGACAGTTAATAACTTATAACGCACATAACTTAAAAAATATTGGTGCTGGCTTTTGAACTCTTTTTTCCCGATTGTCTTAATCACTGGATTCACTAATAACCACTGGATTATCGCCGCTGTATGCTTTCTATACTGTATAGACATAATAATAGTAAAATAGTAATACGTGTCCTGTTCACTTTCAAAAAGTCGTAGGGTCATATAGCCACCTGTCAAAAAAACTGAATAAATTGTTCTTTACCTATAGATTACAGGTCGGTTGGTAATTGACATCACAAATTATTTTATTAGGGAAGGCCCTAATAAAATAATGTTTCAAGCATAATACAATGCACTCTTAATAAAATTTATACCTTTAATGAATTGGACGAAGGGACTGACACAGTGCTCGAGTGGTGTAGATGAAGGGAGAGAATCCCAAACACAGCGCAGACTAAGTAGTATATTTGATAAATATTTAGTAAATTGATGAGGAATGGCAATTTAAATTAAACAGACTCGCTTCTTTAAATATGATAGGGAAGTAGGATTGATAATATTGATAACCGAGCACCAACCTATCAACTCACTAGGACCTGTGTTCATTTTACTTTGTGTGTCGGTTACGATAAATCTACACAAATTGCTCGGCTATGTGCGCTTCTCTATCTATCTCTAAAGTATTTACATAATATTAAAAGAAAAATAACAAGTCTCGTATCAAGTTCTTGTATTATACTTGGGGAGTAACAGAGTGTTATTTGAGGCGACCATCTCAGTCCTCAGTTATTTAAGATTATCCTGTTATTCCTTTCTCCTATTTGAGATTGGACGTGGGTCGCAATGGGGTAACCACTTGCATCCTCGTTTATTACTCATTTGCAACGAAAACAAAATTGAAATAATATTAAAACTGTTGTAGGTTCACCTATATTTATATAGATATCTACTTAAAACATTTAAATCACAATAACATTTATTTAATGCTACTATAACATTTAACCTACCCCTAACATCTACCTATGTAACTGAATATTTGGACATTATTTTCACAGAAAACAGGCAATGAAAACAATCAACTTAGTTCTCGCCGTACTTTGATTCGTGTTTTGATGGCCTACGTATAGTATCAGGTAATAAATGACGCATGATTGTGTCGCGCATCCAAATCGGTTAATTGTTTAAAAGGTTTTGTATTTTTGTCTAAAAAAATTTTGATAAGTAGAAGATAAGTTTTGATTTGACTAGAATACTTATTGTGCTTGAAATACTACGTCACAGCGAAACAAAATCGAACCACGCATTCGCAACATATCGAAAATAAAATTTTTTAGAATATGTCAAAAGAACATTCTTCATGATTGAAGGAAGCAAGATATTCCAGGGATGGCTTGCAGGGTCAACAGTTGTCCAGATTTTTTTTTCAAGACCATTAATGTCACGTTTTTTGTATCTACTAGATATTATATAAACATTCGTTGAGGAGCTTGAGAAATATTGTGTATTGATACTATTTTTTATAAATAACGCAGAATAATAAATTCTTCTGATTAAATGAAAATGGCCCGGGGCTCACGAAGGCCGTGGGTCACGGCCACGTCCTCGGTCGCGACCGCTCTGACCCCGCCCGCCCGCACCTTCTCCGTATCTACCAATAACTACCCCCCGGTGAAGCGGGGACCAAAGTGGCTTTAACATTCAGATGATGAATCTGATTTATCAACTACCTATTTAGAAATGATTTTTCTATTTTTATTTATTTTTTATTTTATAGTTTTTTATCGTAGCATCTAAACAGGCATTTTCTACCAGTCAACCTTATAAGACAAATGCTAGTAAGTTGCTGTAATATCACCATCCCTATTTTTCTTTTTAATATCAGACTTCATAAATAATAATCGAGTAAATATTTTGTTACAAATGGCCGTTCTTCATTTAACCTTTGTATGTGCCTAAGTACCTACACATGAAATTAGAGTCTGACAAGAGTCACCCTGTTGTTACCATTGACCTACCTACAAGATGAGTCACAGTCTCACACAAATCACACTAATGTGCAAAACTGAGCAAAAGTAGGTACTTTGTAGGTTATTTTGCGATTTATCCAATATAATTTCGTTTTACGAGTATGGTCGTTATAATGGCTGTAGCGTTAATTGTATACTGCGGGTTTTGGAGGTTCAAAATCGCAAAATTTCAGTTCACAAAGTAATCTAATGTATTTCCAAGAGCGTTTCAGACTCGCTTGTGCCCGCGACTTCGTCCACGTGGTACTCATAATGTAATTGTAATTGACTAAATTAACTAGTAATCACGTTGTCTCATAAAAATTTTGCCCTGTTTATCACACGCTTAGGGGCAGAATTCGGAAAATCTTTCTTATAGGATTGCCTTACATAATATTACGTTTTAGATAAAACGATTTATTTATTTCTGAGTGAGCACTTAAATTAATCCTGTTAAAAAAAAAAGGTAAATGGATGTTTAACAGGATTGTCGAACAACCATTCAATGAAAGTGTTTAGGTTTTATAAAAATTTAAGCGCACTGTACAATTTGTCGGTGAACACAGATCTGAGATCTGACTCATATTATCTGGTTGCTTTTACGGGTAAGTGTTTTTCTTCCGATATTTCTTCACTCAATATGAGTGCCGCGGAGGTACCGCCTCGATTGCAGATTTTGATGTTATTAAAATTTGTAGAACAATTGAAAATAAAATTTTCTGACGCCCTTATACATATTTTCCCAAATTCACATGGTGCCCGGGTGGTTTAAAGGTGGGTATGATGGAGTGGAGAGACTACTACAATACACACCTAATTCTTGTGATTATATCTCGACATCATGGCTCTGGCACATTTGGCGAAGCGCTGATTTACAGGATTCAGTTCAATAACGCGAGCGCCTACGCGAAGTGATACACGTGCCGTTTTTGCGGTCATGTTACGGTGAAGGTCACACGTCCAAATTTGTTCGGCAGCCTCACCCTCAAATACGGCCTTAGGTCGTTGAACTTAAAGAAAATCTTCCAGGGTATCCGACCTTGACCTTTAGGCGCGCACGCGCCTTACTCCTTACCCAGTACCCTGACCCTGTTACGAAGATTGAGCCTATGTACCGAATACCTAATATATTATGTGCCTCGGAAGAATGAGACTTTATTTTACCAGAATACATTCTTTAGATGCTTAAAGGTAATCCTGTTTGCTTGATGTAGGAAAATGTGTTTTTATTTAGGACAGATCATCCTGTCATGAATCCTAGCTATGGCGTGGTTGTATGTGGGTAATGTTTGTTTTTTATGAACGAAAGAAAGGAGTTCTCAATTCATCGGGATCTTTTTTTACTTTGGTTAATTTGGTACAATTTTAATACTGGGAAAGACCATCAAACTCCTAAATTTTCATATGCATGTGGTCAACAACTGGATGAATAAAATTATTTGACGATGACCTCTAGAGCTTAAGGCTCAAAGACTTACCGTAAGGGTATTTTCTATTATATTTCTATCTGTGTGTAATCAAATAAATTGTAAGGCTCATTATACGAAGGTACTATAGTTGGATGGATCGTTACCCTAGATAAGTAAGTAAAGGATAGCCATGGTCTATTAGTCTGTTAAAATGCGGATTTGTTATGTTATGAGTTTTCAGAAGTATGTAAATATCTTATTTAACTACGAAAGTTTCAACTACGAATCAAACATTCTTTTGAAATATTTAATTGGGAGCATATCGGTCGGCATAAGGATGTGTGGCTGTGACCGCCGCGGCCGAGGACATGGCCTTAACCGCCGACCTCAACCTGTGTAGAACTGTGGATCCGAGTGGACCTGTGAAGTAGTTACATAATAAATGTCGAATTTTTTTTATTTTAGGAAAGCCATGGGCAGTTTACAATGTAATAGTAAGTTTCTATCTTATAATGTAAATTTGATGAATTGCATTGCATTTCTATCATTTTGCCTTTGCCTTTTTATTTATTTTTACGTAATGATCTATAATTATAGGTAGATTTATTAAATAGGATAATGCGTCACCAATAACGCGATTTATTAGAAAAATTATTAATTTGTCTCACTTCCTTTTTTGAACTTAAGTAAACAATGATTTTTATATTTTCTTCATCTGCCCCAAATATATTCTAGTAGAGATTACTTTCATCGCTTCTCTTGTTATTCTTTTCTTTTTTCTTGTTGTATAATACAGTAAATTTATTTGTAACTTTTTCCTGCTGTTGGATTGTGGTAATTCTATTTCAGTAGCCAATAACAATTGTGTGCCAAGGGCATTTATGGGTTATATTTATGGGTCAGATTTATGGAGTTATACTACTGAAATTCAATTGAAAATGGCGAAGAAGTTGTAAGTAAATATGATTAATTTAATTTTTCTCATACAAAAATTTCTTTCTCATCCCTTTAGCTGATGAATTTTCAAAAATTCATTTTTAGTGTTCTTATAACTAGGGTTTTGGCAGTGCGTTTTCTTTCAGTCAGCGTTAGCGTTTTTCATACTTAGCAGATACAATCTATTTTGATACTCAGTCTGTATGATTAGTTTTATGTTAGAAAGCTAATATTGTCCCTAGCTTTTATTAATCCTGTGTTAGGAACTCAAAGTATAGGTATTACATTTTGTGATGTTCAATATCACGAGTAATTTCATAGCTGATATTATAAGTACAAGTGTAGGCAGCACCTTCTCTCTCCCTTCTCCCTGTAAAGGAGTCATGGCCGAGGACATAACCTTGACCTGTACCCTCAACGTAGCCCGGGAATGATTCGAAACCGTTTTCGTAGGTGTGATTGCCTTCTACATACTCGGAATATTCACATTAACTTTAAAGAAAGAAAAGGCTTTTTTTGTTCACCACGTTAGCCAAGTGCGAGTTGGTTAACTTCACATGCCTTTTAAGAACTTTTATAGAGAGCTCTCAGGCATATTTTCCTTTAACGTTACAGTGTTCATTATAGGGCGTTGCACTGGGATTTGAACCCGGTCTTCTCGAATAAGAGGCCTGATTCTTAACCACTGCCCTATTACCTCTGTTTCAGATGAATTAAAATGTATAATATACGAGTATGTATTGTGATTACGTAATCACAATACGTATATTCCGTGGTCGCTACATTCAAAATAATTAAGTAGCATGTTTCACCAGCCAACTCCAAAGCGGATTGCTAGGGCTTGTAAGTGTAACTTATGTAGAAAGCACTACAAGGAACATTTTCAAAGTCAGTTCATATTTCAGTATCAGAACGGGAATCGGTTCCCGGGCGGTCAGGGCTGAGGCCGTGTCCTTGACCCGCAGCCTTCACCAGCTCTGGGCCGTATTGTCGTTTTAAATTTTGCTATACATACAAATTAATTACATAATACACCTGTATCAAAGACCTATGTTGGAAAACTTTTAATGCCATTAATTCTTTGCCCCGGCCACTTTGTTCTATAAAAAACCTTAAATAAATTTAAGATATTGAAATTTTATGTTCACGTTTAAGTATCTTAAATTCCTTTTTTTCCCATCAAATTTACATTCCTTTAAATAGTGATCGGTGTGACCGTTTGATTTTGAGTGAGAGGAATATGCAAATAAAGGGAAAATTAGTCCAATGAAACGGATTAACTCATGTGTAATTATCGGGAATGCCCGATTAGTTTCAGACCATTACGAGATTCTTCCTCATAAGCTCCCGTCACGTCGGTCGTCAAGTCGCAACGGATACTGAATCGTGATTTGATCACTATGTAAATAAAATATGAATGAGAATAACTTTCGACGCAACGAGGCTTAGTACAAAGCTCGACTATTACTTAGGCACTATTAATACGTTAACATAAACATGACAGAGATGTAAATTTTTCTAGAGAATTGTATGGGTTTTGGATTTCTAAAATTGAGAAATGGAAATTTATAAAATAATATATAATTATGTAATAGTTAATAGTATATTAAATAACATTTTGATTAGCCTTGTTGTTAGTCGAGATGTACGAGTAGGTAGCTACGAGTACATCATACATGTAAGACTCGCAGCAGACCTTGCGATCTTACGCGAGTAGGTACTCCTATTAGAAGGTAGGTAGGTCCTATTGTCAAACAAAAACATTTAACAAAGATTTCCTAAAAGGTTACGTAAATTGTTTAGTCAGGAAAAGCTCGACTGAAAAGATGGTCTCATAAATCTAGTTATTTTTAGCATAAGTTTCGGCAGGTGCCTTTTATATTTCCAATATTCCTTATTCCTTCCTAATACCTCACCAAGGTAAAACAACATCTATATAAATAATAGGTATGTTTATAAATAAACTTACGCTTAGTACATACGCCTAATATATATCATATTACTTATATGTATTTATGCTTTATAGACTCCAAGTATTAGAACAATACGCTTAACGCTTTTCTTTTTAGATTTCATTTCCACCTCGTTTTTGTAACGTTTCCCACTTACTTTTTATGTTCTTTCCTTCCATTCTGCTTCTTCTTTTTTCCTCTGTTTTCCATTTGTTCAGTAACTTCTATTATTCTCCTTTCCTCAACTTTTTTATTACAGTTCTTGAATTTTTCTTATCAGACAAGTAGCAAAGCGTCATCTAGTAAGTCAAATCTATTTTTTAAATTTAATAGTTGAAAGTGTTCATGTCAAGTACCTACGCACTATCTACCTATTCAAGGAAATCCAAGAAGTTATAAACTATTGTAAGACGATTAGTTATGTTTTTGCTTCATTTATTTTTAACTAGACAATAGGTAAGCTCTAAGGGTAGGTACAAAACCTACGACGCAACGGCTAGACTGTGTGGGTGGTAATTAGATGGCAGAAAATGACAGGATTTAGGAACTAAGCACAGACGATTTTGATTCGTGCGCCAATATTTCTATATTAATAGATATATTTTATCTTTTTCATTACTTTTATGCTGATAAAAACTACATTATGGCGTAGGTATTATGGATTATGGAATGTCACAGGAATGTAGAAAAAATTTACAAAAATGAAAAATAATTTGACAAGAACGTTAAAATAAGCTGAAAAAATTCCGAATAAATTTATTTGGATTACAATCACGTTCAAAGATTCCGTTACAAAAAAACTTATGACTACCTATTTGAAGCGATTTCGAATCATGGATGCCGTTGCAAGAACTAAACCAAATTAAAATTAAAAAGGGAAAGCATACGCTTTCAAATAAAAAAGAGTTGTCAAAAACCGTTCATCCATTCCAAATTTATGAGGTAACAAACATAAAAAAAATAAAGTCGAATTGAGAACCTCCTCCTTTTTTTTGAAGACGGTTAAAAAGCGTGCGACTTATAATAATAAGCCAGGGGGTCTATCACAAACTTTTAATGACATTTTGTTTACATCAGTTAAGTCAGCCCGCGGTTACGTGACATCTAAACTGACCAATAAGACATTATGTCACACATAAATTGATCAAAGAGATACACTAGTTTTTTGAATGAGTTTGGTTACCGGATAACTGGTTTTTTAAAGTTTATAATACGCCTACAGCGCCCCTAATACGAGGTTTTATAGTTTACGAAAAACGCAATTCGATTTCGAGTACCTTCTATCTTCTTACATTGTCTAGCAGCGCCCCTAGCGAGAATGACAAAAACTAAGTTGATCGTATTAATTACTCACTTTCTGCGATTATTCATAGTACAAGAGTACATGGTACGAAGTTTATATGGAATTTAACTCGATTACATTTTTTATACTATTAAAACTTGTACCTATTTATTTATTCTGTGTTCGTCTAAGCCCCCAGATGATTAACTGTTCAACACTATTGTAGTTGTTCAACTGTTAACAAATATGTTCGAATTCCTTGATGCTTAATACAATATTGAACATTGTAAAAAAGTTTCACATACCGCCTAAACCTTTTTAAAATAAACTGAATCCGATAATTTACGAACAAAAAGTTTCATAAGAATGCTAAAAGATGGCGTTAGCAGTACCATATAGTAAAGATAATAGTATTAAATTAGCATTAAATTATTAAACTTAACAAGGGATATATCAATTCCTGTAAAATAATTGTGATTTTCGGTACTTACAATGAATGGTTTTTAAATTTTGTTGTAATTATCATTATTTATATTGTTAGGTTATTGGTTATAGGTTGTTACCATGGTATTGAACGGAATAACGAGCATTTAATTATGCGACTTCAAAATGAGAGCAGACGGCTGGCTCTATAAGTGTAACTTGCATTCCATTAGTGGTTAATGTATCGGTCGACTTTTTTGACAATAAACTGTGCTCATCATTTAATTACTTTTGATTATGAAGTTATAAACGAACAAACATTATTGCTTCACTGCAATGACGAGACCATTAGGTACATGTTTTAATACTTTTAAATATTTAAATTAGGTATTCTTCAGAAAATAAAAAATTAATAAGGCTGCTTAGAATTTTTTTTAATGTGCGGTGATTAGTAATTTATTTAATTTATTTTGATAAATTTAATCAAAAGGAAACAAGAGGCGGTAGCATTCTCTGCCAATCTACTTGTGGTGCTGGTGTAATGATGAGGTAGATGCTTACAAACATTATAAGCTATAAATATACTTAAATAAACATACATAAATACAATGTACTCATAAGTTTTGCAGAGACTTATTTGTATTCTTGACTATTCTGTAGAATCCTGGTCAAAAGCAAATGTTAACTTTTTGACTGGTCTATATCAGCATCCCTTAACGTCACGTGACGACCAATGTGGTGTAGTGGTTACCATGCCGGTCTGATATTCGTGGGGTTCTAGGTGCAATTTCCAGCAGACTTTTTCGGTCTGGGTGTTGGATGTTTTATAATTATTTTTGTGTGTCCATGGCACCTACGACACAGGGAAACCTAATGTCTGGCTGAGTGTGAGGCGTTACCTTTCTTATTTTTATTAAGAAACTTATTTTATAGAACCTACCTCAAACAATGTTTATTGATTTTTATACCAACGGTAACAGTCGCACGAAAGTAATATCGGTAGGAAGATTAATAAGTTCCTTTGCATAGTTTTCGAAAACAATTAATCATGTACGATATAATATAAAAACTAGAACAAAATTGTGACATTTAAGCGCGACATACACACTCGTTCCTGTATGACATCCCGAAACTGCTTTTTAGGACAGGCGTAAACAAAACCAAAAAAGTGGCATATGTGACCGGCGTCTCATTGTCTCAAGTATGCGACTGGGTAATCGTTTTCATTAGTTCAACGAATCAACGAACGCTGGCAGTGTGTCGTCGATGGGAGCGAAGCAAAAACCGAGGTTTACGGACCGGATACGGGTTCCCGATGGACTCGCGGGGCTCAGCGGTGACGGGGAGGAGGGGGACGGGAGTGCATCGGGACGTTGACTGTCTGGGTCCTGCTTGCGTTATCTGCAGTTGCCCTTTCGTACGATGCACCGTAACCCTCCTTCCACCCCCACGCCAGTCTGAGCCATCAGACTACTGCAGCCCCCTCAGCCATTCTAAAATTTGCTTGTGACCTGAAATAGAATCATAAGCTAATTTTGATGTCTTTAAGGTATTAGAAAAGATAACTTTTTAATTTTCTTTGTTGGTGAGTTCACGTGACATTAAAATATGCAAATTGATTTAAAAAGTCTGCAGCAATTGATTTATTGCTGATTATGTCAATATCTTGTCAATTGTTACATAATTGATTTTTTTTCTTGCCTTTAGTCGTATCTAGATATAAATAAAAAAAAAACAAAACGTTGTCTTTATACATATTATCTCGGTCTCAATCAATTACTTTGAAAATGTTGATATAAGTATAGTTTTGATAAGCTCATAGGCTGTCATCTTTAAACGTTTTAACAGTTTTAATTGTCTCAGTTTTTACCGCGTTCCAGAGATAACAAACAAAAATCGAATTTTTGGGTTCAAAGGAAGAAAAAAATACTTTAAAGCTTTTCATTTGTTTCCTGATATATTGTATTTAAGTAAGTGATACTCACTAATCCGTATTGGACCAGCGTGGTGGAGAATACTCCAGGCCTTCCCCGGTTGTGGGGAGAGACCCATGCCCAGCAAGTTTGCAGATTGAGATGGGTAGCATATTAATTACGTGTTATTGTCAATACACACTAAGAATTATTTATGTATAGCAAGAATATAAAATAAATAAATAGGTATTGAGCACAGAATTTACAATATTAAATATTAATAAGTGGCACGCATATTATTTTTGGAGTAGAAGGTGTATAAGTACAATAATAATAACTCATCATAAGTTATAGCTCTGCAAAGCCTTGAACTCCGAGATTAAGTAAGGACTTCGCTCTTACTACTTGATACGCTAATAAAGTAAATATTATTCTCTCTTCTGGAGATTACCTCTTATGTGTTATCTTACAAATTATCCAGTAAAATTATTGTGAAACAAATAAATGAAATGGGTACAAGCACTTATACAATGCACATGTTTTTAGGACCAGCAATAAATCAAATGAGAACACTTGCTCTCAAATAGTTTGAATTAGTCGTTTAACCGGCTTTCTTTGCAAGTTGAACCCGCGAGTCGCAAGGCGGGGCCTTACATTTTAGGCAGTTTGACCTTGAGCCGTGCGTCCTCGAGCGGTGTCAACGACAGGACCTCGACGCGTGCTGAAACCCCCTCTCTCCCCACGGCTCCCTTAACAGGCTAACGAAACATTTATGAGCATGAATTTGATCCTCAATAACGTCTATATTCATTTCAGATAACTGTTGAATCTAAAAGGAGCGGATATCGGTCATTAACCCTTTAGTTCGCATGTAAACAGTTAATTTATTTTATTGAATGGGATTCTTCATCTACATGTTGCTAGGCAAGGCTGGCTTTTTTCTATTAGAGAAGTAAGAAAATAGTCAGTGGACCACCTATAAGCAGTCATGTAGGTATCCCATATATAACTAACATCTAACTAGCTGTAGATCGAAGAATAGAAACTTCCTAGGTCAATAATAAGGTCGCCTGAAGCCTGCTGAACCTCAAAATTCAACTAGACACACAGTGAAACACAAAATTTGTTTCACTGTGTTTCAAAGAAATTGTTAGCACGGCTGTTAAAACCCCTCCCGTCAAATAGTCTTAGCTCCTGACGAATACCCGTATAAGAGAACTTCCATATACTGGGAAGGAATATAGTTGATAATGCGAATGTTTGTTACACAGATCTCACCGACGATCTTCAAAAGGTGCTTCAGTTTGTTGACTGAAGCGTCTACTGAATAATTATACTAGGTTTATTTGTATTAAATCCTAAATGACTTTACTTATTAGAGGAAAGTTTTAAATTTCTCTGTTCAACGCATGACCTTGCAACTTCGCTCCTCATGGAACTTAAAGGCCTATATTCTACGGCCCACGGCATAAAACACATATCGAAGTTTCTTTACAAATCTTTCACCGTTCAGGCTACGCTGCTGTGGAACGCCCTCAACTGACATCACGCAATCACCATCTCAACATAATATTCGATAAACAAGGACGGCAATACTTATCAAATCAATTAACTTGGTGAACCGATCCACGTATTTTTTCATTGAGATAAAATATATTTAATGCATGCAGTTAATAAAAAACACAATATATAATGTTTTCTCTATTTAACCTTTCCGAGATAAATATTAGGTTGATAGCTAATATTTGTCTTAGTAACATATATTTACTTACTTTTATAATACTCGTATTAAATCTATTCTCTAGTAATCCACTTTTTATATATTACAATTATGTTTTCAGATGTTGACTAAAATGGAACACGGAGTTTCGCCTGTCGTAGCGTTGCGCTTCATATTAGTGTAATTGATTCTTATACATATATATAATATGTATATACCTATACCTAGTTAATAATAATGTATTGTTCATTTTGAGGTGAACTTGACCTTTTGTGCCGAAATTATATCAACATTTTCGTATTCCGTTTTAATGGCACAATAAATAGGACACATAGAGGTTAATAAGACATGGCAAAGTGACACTGCCGTTCGAGCATTCTAAGAACAATTAATTGTATGAAGGGAACAACAGCTCACATACAATTGCCTACCTGTGGTACGTAATTGTTTATTTACTCAGTTGTTGCATTCAGTTAAAAGAAGTTGCGGGGTAGAGGGCGCGGGGGGTGAGGCAGGGAGAATCCGAGGGCGACGACTGGCACCTAAAGTCCGACATTGAGTTACCCTTGCAAGGGCATTCCACTACTGCAGTCTTCAAGGCCCGTAGGGTCGAGATACTCGCGAACTATATTCTTAACCAAACCAAATACATCAGAGCGTTGAACTGACGGCTTTATTAAATTTTGATACTAATAACATTTTAAAATTTTAGCAAAGTTGAAAAAATTATAATTTATAAAATATGTATGTTTTGTTTCATTCTATGCTTATTATTATTATTATTATTATTTCTTTCTTCTTTTACTCGATGTATAATTTTATTATTACTCGTATCATAACAATAGAAAAATCGACTCGCAAGCGTGCGAGAATGTAGGTATATAGTGCGTTAAAATTGGAGATAGAAAAAGTTAATGTGTACTCTATTACAAAAATTTCTTTATCGGAATGTTCATTAACTGTTAAAAATATATCCAATTAATTATAGCTTATCATGTTATAAAAGCTTATCATATCTTAAATTGAAAACCCAAGAAAAAGTTGACGACCCGCGTGTTTTAGTGGTTACCACGCCAGTCCACCATTCGAAGGGTTCGGGGTTCGATCCCCGGCGGGGTAAAAATTTAAATAATAAATTTGGATTTCTGTTTTCGGTCTGGGTGCTCGTGTAATTGTCTTAGTGTGTTCATGACACCCACGGCCACGACACAGGGAATCCTAGTGTGGAGCTATAAGTGTGAAGCGTTATAGATACAGGAAAAATTGTTTGCAACGACATTTTCCAGCATCAACCACTGGTACGACTACAATAAATATTTTTTTTTAGTATTTATCTCGTTTAATTACAAGAGAGACAGTTCAGAAATACCTACACAAACAATGGAGAATAATCATCTCTGTAGTATCCTTATTCTTTATCTATAGGTACAATACACACTAATGATGACAACGGTTAGAAAAATATATAGATAGGACATAATATATCATATCCTTTCAAACAGAAAGCCTTAACGTCACTGTTACCCTCATTATATCGCCCTGAACGTTCAAGGGCGTTAAAAGTCGCTGGAAGATCGTTATCAATAAAATTAGTAAAACGCTCTGATTTAACGAAAGATATTATTTGTGAATTCAGTCAAGTTCAAGGCTCTGTATTTTTTGAACGTAATTTTTCTTTTCTCTACTACGTGGAGCGAAAGGGGACTTAATTATTGTTTATAGGTAGGTATTACGTAAAAAAAAGCTACAAGCCATACTCGTATGTTTAAATCTTTTAAGACATTTTTAAAACAATGTAAAGCTGGGTACGTTTTCTTCCTTCTTGATATAGAGGTTTACTTTCTAGTTTATTTCGTCAGAGTCTATTTCGGACACAGAGTATTTTTCGTCGTGTCTATTTCGTCCTTGGTTAAGAATTAGGCACCTTTTTCGTGAAGACTAGGTTCAAGCCCTAGTGGCAGTTATAACTCTTTCAAGTTAAGTGCGTACGAAGCAGTTAGATGGCATTCCCTATAAACGTGATAATAAACATTGTAATTAAACGGCATGCCTGAGAGTTCTCCATAAAATTCTCAAAACGTATGTAAAGTTCACCATCCCGCACTTTGCCAGCACGGTGAACAATATCTTAAGCCCTTCTCATATTTGAAAGACGATCCGTTCCCAGCAGTAGACTTGTGATGATAATTTTTTGAGTAGTAATCATTATTTAGATATTATTTGGGACAAACAATTATAGAAGAATTCAAAATAAACGGCGTAAATTAAACAAAAAATATTTTCAGTTACCCTTACTAAGAGACAGGTTTGGGTGGACTAAAAGTAAATATCGATTGCCATTTTCTTCCCTCTGCAATAGGGGTGAATGAAACTTACGACGCAAGTTCAGTGGGAATTTGCAAAAATATTGGTTAGTAACAAAGAGATTCGTATATGAATACCTATCTATCGAATAGTTTAGTGAAGGTGAAATATTTCATATTGAAAAAGTGTTTGTTCCGATTGAAGTTTTGAAATTATTTTATTATTTTAAACTAACTTATCCTCCGCACATACTCGTACATGTACCTATATAAAGAATTGTTAATTTTAATTTTTACCGACTTCAAAGAACATAACATGGACATGGCAATCTTGGATTTCGATTGAGAATAAAAATAATAATAAGAACACAGTCTTCAAAGTAATGTTAATTTTTTTTATTGTTTACAGAGCTTCCAAATTGGTAGGCTTCCAATTTTTGTTGTATCATAAATTATAAAATATGAGTAATATCAAATAAAAATGTGAAAGAATTATTATAACATTTTTAAGAATGAAAAAGTTATGGGAGTTTGAAATTGTGCTTGCGAGAACAATTTTTGTACAAACGGCGCTTCAGCGTGTGACGTCAAGCGCCGCGGCTGATATTCCCTAATAAAGTCAAATACAATGTAAGAACTCAAAAGGCATGGGTATTGTAAATAAAAATGTAAAAATAAGATTGTAAAAATAGTAATATGTAACAAATAGTACTAAAATAAAAAAATATTATGAAACGTGCTATATTTATTACAAATGGCCTGTTAAATCTCTATTTAACTATTTAGTCTCTACTAAATATAATAAAATAAACAACACACAATCTATAAACAAAAAATACAATCAAATAATTACAAACAGCGTTATAAAAATTTTAAAGTAACTTAGACAGTGCGGATCTCGAATAGGTCCAATGACGTTACAGGCGAGCCGGTAACTAACGAGTCGAAATAAAATAACTTATTTCACTGTTATTCATTAATGGATTTCAAAATATTTTTCCACCGAAATAATTATATCATGAAACTTCTCTATTTGCAAACACCATTAATTAAGGTTGCTTATGCATTAAAATTGTAATAGCGCTATAAAACTGAACGCTGAAGTAGCGTATTAATTTCGACTGAAATAGGTATATTCCTGGTGTATGCAGGGGAAGAAATACACGTCTAGCCACTGCATATCGATCGGGCGAGGTCGCGACGGTCGCGCCGGCTCCTGTAGAGTCACTATACCGATGGACTGGATCAAAGGATATAAATTTAAATTTGCGACAATAACAAACTATGTTAACGGTAAGAAAACATGAAAAATCTTTATTATTTACAAAAGGATCTTTATTTTTGTGTTACTTATAAACAATGATCAACTACAAGATATTTCTTTATAATGATGCTGATCTCGAATGATCTTCTTTTAGTTAGGAGAAGAATTTATATTATCTACTTATATTATTTACTACACTATTTACTATTAAAGGTAATGACTAAAATGTTAAGGATCGCTGTTCTATTGTTATCAACAATTAAAAATTCAGAGTGTGAGGAAGTAACAGCGTGCGTCTAATCATATTATTATTTCAATTCATCACAAAAAGTAACATATTTGGCACAGCTCCATTTAATTACAAAACAAATAATACAGTAAAATAAAAAAAGAAAAAAAACAAACAGCTGAACATAGAACCTACTTTTTGAAGTCTGTATATATTACTATAAATATTTTGTGTTGTTTCTTAATATCTTTAACGTTGACTATCTCGTGGTGAAAACCCTCGGCTGCACAGACGTGCATGCGTTGCGCATGCGGGCCGCGTCACCCTCGCCTGCCCCGAGTGTCCCGGTGCCCTTCCCAGCCGACTTTCACTCCCGATGCCCGAACTTAGCTATAAAACAACCGATAAACACGCAATGCGATCTCAGTACGCAATCGCCATCAAATATCGGCGACTTTATGTTTACTACAAACTAGGTTTACGTAGATGTACAACTATAAATTTTGTACTCGTACATACATACCTACATACTGAATATGGAGGATGACCTGATGACCTCCCAATAAGACTATGATTACGTACTAAAAAATTTCCATTTCAATACTGATTTCAATACTGTTCATAGCTCCTGTCATGTATTACGTTATAATTTTGTTATTAGTTTTTATTTTGACAAATTACTGTTTAAAAAAGTTCCTGTTTTTTGTTTTTGTTGATCTCATGTTTATAGTTTTATAAGTAAGAAACTAACAGTGTTAACACCTGGCAAGGGTAAGGTGACAGTAAAAAAATAAAATTACATGTTACACAAACATTACACTGTAGAGGGTTAGCATGCTATAGTGTAGATTATGTAAACCGTTCTTTACCCCTTTGACCCTTTCTGACTTACCTAAAATGCTTATCGAACGAGGTTCAAAGAAATTGGAATCGGTCAAAGGTTTAAGGACATTGGAGCTAAAATATAAATTTAAGTTATTTCTCTATGTGCCTCAATGTTGTATTTGACGATCTGTATTATAAATTAAAAATTTATTCTAGTAGGTACTACTGGTGGTGTTAATTGGTATTATAAATTTTCTTTTCGTAGAGTTTCCGCTAGAGATAGTGCTTTTTCATTACGAGTACAAGAGCATTTATTTATCTTGCGGTGTTAGTTTTTGTCAAATCTTAGAAGTTTGGCACGTTAATTATATTATAAAAACATCGTGCTCAGTAAGTGCTTGGAAACTTTGAAAATATTTTGAAATATTAATCTATTTTGTATATATGTATTAACATTATATTGCAGGCTTTGAAGTAGGGTTCATTGAGATAAGCCTCCAAAATAGACAGTGCGGTGGTTCGGCCGTGAGCAGCGGTGGCAGTGACCTCGGTCGCTCCCTGCTACTGCACCGTCCCCCTGTGAACTTACCCGCCTAGCACCGTTCCGCCCGCCCTCATACCATTGCACACATTAATTTTAAAGCATACCACCAAGAATTTGGGTTCGCTAAAGTCTGGCTCAACAACTGTGCCGACATTACGAGTCAAGTAAGCGTTTAATTGTTTTAACAAGTACTTACGAGAAAACCAAATTCAAATTTGATTTGTTATCCAGCAACAATAATCCTATTAACAGTTTTATTTACTTTAACATAAATTTTTAGTAGTTGTAGATGTGTTAATAGATAAATAATTAATTATTGGTCGTTCATTAAGTATGGTAAGGAAATAATATATTATCTTGCGATGATATTATCTGTATCAGCAATTTAATAGAATCCCATGCAACAGACGTGCTAGATATACGAACGGACGGAAATCGTGTATTATCTTCGTCGTGTGATATAATTAGTTTATATTAAGGCATATTCACGTTAACATGTAGTTGGTGTTATCTTTAGATGATTATCAACAGTTATCAGCGGGCGTGCCGAAACACGAATGTGGATCGATCTGCTTCGGTATCGAAGTGTGGAACCGATAACCCTCTTACGTACATTTGTATCGATTCTTGATATTAACACTGACCGACTTCATAGGACATGATTTAGGTAATAAATATATTACGATTTACCACGACTAGGAGCTAAAGTAGAACTAATATAGTAATCATGTATATATATATATACTATTTTCCTTCTTCCGCCTTTTGAAACTTTAAGCAGACTTTTATTACTTACCAGATTTTAGTCAATAAATATTAAAATCAATACTATATAACTTTTTCCGCATGTAGAAATATATTACTAAACGTTCTTAGAAACTGATATGCTCGTAATTTGTACAAAAAAGAAATCAAAATATTTATACAGTAAGAAATTTTTTAACAAGACAAGAAATGACAATTCTACTAGCTATATTACAACAATTTAAATGCACTATATCGGGAAATATTTATACGTACCCCCGAAATCCTTAATTTTTGATATCTTTCCTATTTAAAATTAATAAAAATTATTACTTATGATTATCCTTTTAGTAGGATTTGTAACTTGTTCTAGAGAAAACAAATCAGCGGTAACTTAACCAACCGTAGTTAGTCTATTAACAAAATGTCTCCGTTACAGAAAATCACATATGCATGCATACCAACATTTATTTTAAAGACCATTAAGTGCGTGACGATTTATTACACATTAATCACGGAAGACAAAGAAACTGTGTGAAGGTTACACTTATTGCTAGTTTACGCTCTTTGGTAATGCATTTTTATGCTGATTTAGCAGCGCATGTTTGTAGTACTCGCACGTTAATTAAAACAATGCAACGTATGGTGTTCTTCATGGATTTTTGAAAATGTCTACTTTATGCATACTGATTTTCTGTGAGATTAACAGATTTTATTTACTTTTAGAATAATTTATTTGATTCGATCAATAAATAATATAGACATTAATATAATTTTCATTTCTATTGACATTACTACAGTACAAAGTTAAACAGTAGGTAACGTTAGAAGAAAATTGTGATTTTCAATTAAACGAACTAGGTATACCATTGTTTAATTTCAAATTGTACTTTATAATTCATAGAGGTACATAAGGATCGTTGCACTCAGGAGGTCGTAGCTAAGGTTAAAGTTGAGTCGGGGCACTCATTGCCGGCAGCGTGGTCGTCGTCGCCGTTGGGCGGGCGGTGCAGGACACCTGAGGGCGGGGGCAGGCGCGCGGGGCACGCGCTGCAGATTCACTTTCGTCCAGCCGCGGCCGCTGCCACGCCAGTGAGAGAAAGTTGGCCGCGGCGAGCGAACGAGTCTCGCTAGGGAGCGGCGCGCCGCCGCACCGTATAACACGCGCGTCTTTTGAGTCGGAGTAAACATACGCTGAAATACATGTAGAACTGTATGGATTTTTTCTCGTGTAAGCTACATGATTTTACGATGTGCTAGGATTTGTCTTTAAATTGTTTTTGCGAAATATAGGACATATTGGACTTGATTAGCGGTTTAAAAAATAGACTGATTTACGAGGGAGTCATGCAGTGCTACCCGAAGCTATCGCCAAAGCGGGAGCCCATGGACCACGGGTTTGAGATGGAGATGATGGGAGGTGCTCGTCGACTGGAGTTGCCGGCTCCACCGGGCAAGGAGTTTCGGGCGCCGTGCCTGCTGCCGGCGCCGGCGCCTCCACCAACGCATTCGGTGATCCAGTGCATGCGGCCACCACCACCGCCGCCGCCACCGCCACGTCTGCTCAAGCCACCTTCCTTCGAGGAGCCCTCCAGCTCCATACCAGATCTAGGTAAGTGCAGCTTCATTAGCCAACAGTGCTTGCTTAGATTTTCAGTATTCGCCTACCAGTATTTTATTGTGTTTACATATTAAATGTAAACAAATAAATTTCTAAGGATACTAAATTAAAATGCTGGTTTATTTTTTTTAATAACGTTTTATAAAGGTACCTACAACAATAGTAATATTCTTCAAAACAATATTTTTAAGATGCTGTGTTTTTATTACAATTTACATCAACAGTCAAATATTCTTAATCTCACATCAAGTACATTGTGTTTTCGGTTTCTTGTGTATTATGTTACGTGTAGGTCAGGATAATGCTGTAGCACCTACTTGTAATAGTGAGCCCTGATTGATATAGATATTGATACAGGCTACATTTTACTTTGCCTTGATTTATATTTCCTGGTTCGGAAAATTGTAACAGAACGTTTACAGTTACACGGTAATTTCCGGGCGGTGACGACATCAGATGAAGGCCGTATGTTATAGCATCGTATGCATTTATCGTTATTACACGCATTTAGGTAAACAAAACATTGTATAGTGCGTCCAAAGATAACTGCGATACTCACTGATAAAAGTTCGCATCAAATGCGGATGCTTATTGATGTAGCACACTATCTCAAGTTCATAACATTGAAATGAGGTTACGATGCAGGAACACATATTTCATTGTTATATATTTTGATAGCAATATGTATTCATTTCTTTTACGCGTTTCAATTTATATTTAGAATTTAATTTTGTAGGTATGTATATGAAATATTCGACAATGACTGAAATTTACAGAAACTTATAAATTTAAATCATTTACCAAATTTGAGGTTCTATTAAAAGAATATACTATATTTATATCTAGTTACCTTTTATTAAATACAACGTTTTTTTTATTATACTTTACACAGTTAAATCGTAACGGTGTTTAAGGTTTTAGAGTAGTATTTTCGAAGATGTTTCATATTGTAAGATGATGATCAGATATTTGCGTAGAAAAACCTTCTTACTCTTGCTTTAAACACTTTAATAAAAAGTTGCAATAAAATTATTTTCAATGAACAATCAACACAGAGCTTATAAACAAAATTATTATACAAATTACTCTAAACAAAACTGTATTGTCGGCGTTACATTTTGTTTTAAAATGTCCATACTGATTCTTTGGCATCATTTTGTCCATACGCTATCAGAAAATCCCACTGACATTGGTTATGGAAAATGTGTTTGCTGTTATGAAAAATAATGATGCTAATAACATTTTCGCGAACAGCAGATTAGATAAGTATCGCAAGGTCAGAGCGCTGAACGCGTGGTGACGGCGCGTCATTCGGTGTCATTAAGGTCACTGTGACATTGGGCCGATAGCAGTGACAAAATAATAGTCGTATCTTATCTCGCAATGTCAGCGGCGCGGGCGCAGGTGCGCGCGACCCTTGCACCCTGATTGCTTGCGAACCCTCTCGACCACAGCACCAATCTCTCTTTCATCATTCATGTACGAGTACGAACGGTAAATCACTGACCTTAAATGTTATCTAAACCGTTCTGGGACGAAAAACAATAATATCCCAAAGGCAAAGTAAAGTAGGTAAGTACGGTACTCGTATATAGGGAATTCTGACAATATTAGAAAAAAATATCAATAGAGTAAAATAAACAATAATTTCAAAAACCTACATACCTACATACAGGGTAAAGTCGTAACCCTCGTCTTTGCTTCCCTGTATTCGGTAAAAATGTGTGCCAAACGAACATGTAGTTCACCTGATATTGCGTGGTCACTGTAGCCTATTGACATTCTACCTCAAATAGGAGAGAAGTGCTATCTGAGGTCGTACGTGGATGCGCTACTATGCTACCCGTGATGAGGACTGAGATAGTCGCTTCAAATAAATTGACTCCGTATCCACACCTTCCCAACCGAAAAAAAAGAAATTGACACAAGACATTCGTCACAACAAATTATGAGGGTGGCGGTGGTACTTCCAATACGAACTGTTCAAGTTCTACGAGAGTAGATAGTGAAGTTTCAAGGACGGTCATAAAATATTCTCATCTGAAATTGTTATATATATACAAACTGTTCAATATTTTATTGTCTTCTAAATACACAACTTACACGTCATAATATATTACCTATTTTCTGTATTCATTATTTATTTAGTTTCATAGTACCTCCCAGACCGATGTGTACATACTCTGCCACCAGTTAAAGTTTTAAGACTGCGGTACCAGAAAAACAGCAATTGTCCTTAATGCTTAGCAATTACTAATTGCCAATTAGATATAAATATAAACAATATAGAATCTTCTATTTATATTTAGATATTTGGGTAGTGAAGGGTTGGAGTCCCTTTCACCCACTTCACAAACTACTACGAGTACTCGCGATTATAGGATTAAACAAGGGGAATAAAAAGATTATTTCGCTTACGTGTCGAATGTCAACTGAGGCGTACATTGTGTTATCACCATAACCTTCTACAAGCGCAAATTACTTCCTACTGATATTAGCACGCGATGTGTATCTTACTTTTTATCGCACTTTGTTGAATGTGCAAAAATAAATCAATTTGACTTTCTTAAATCCCTATATACGAGTAGTAAGCGTCAAGGGCATCAATATCACCTTACGAGTATGTCCGCAATTGACGTAGATTACGTGACGATTGCTTGTCGTTAAATAACAAAATGCAAATCTTTCATAATTCGCATCAACATTGTAGGTAAACATAATGCATCATTTTAAACAGTGTCGCAGATTGCAGTTTGTTATTCGGCTCCATAATGATTCTGTAGAATTAGATAACATTAATAAAATAATAAACAACTGGCAAAGAAAAAAAAATGTAAATACGAGTAAAAGTACACTTGTGAGGACAATCAAAATAAGAGTTTTTTACCTATTTGTTATGCTAGTTGCTTTTTGTTACATTAGGACTTTCTTTCTTAGATGTCTAAATTTAATTTAGGTACACCGAAATTTATAAATCAATCTACAAAAGATTGTAATAGATAATCTAAACACATATATACCTACATATATAGTAGTCAAAAACAATACACATATTCGTAATATAGAAGCTGTGGACACAAAATGATAACATTCGCATATCGCAAGTAAATTGCTATGTATATTATTATATCCTAAACAAGCATATAGATACGTAATAAACGACTGAGCACACAGGGAAGTGGCGGCCAACCTTGCTAGAGGTCACAACGCGTCACTCGCAACTAACAACACTTAAATACTTGAATTGTTACATAACATAAACAACCGGATTGTTTGAAGTAATCTTTATAGAAAGACCTTTAGGGTATATTCGATATGGTAACGGAATTCGTGAAGTTCTATTCAACTCTCCTCCCTGCCCCCTACTCCGTCCTTCACGCGGCCCCCCACCCAGCCCTGTGACCGAACGCGGGTCATGGCCACTTGTATTTTGTACTTCATGAAAACGTATTAAGGGCACGGTGAGTGTAAAAATACAGATATGTATTTAAAGAGTAATAGTTATTAACATATCGAAAATTTTGTATTTCTCTTCGCTTCGTACTATTATCTTTTTAAATAAAGTTCCGTTCAGTTAAATACAGCCTCTAAGTTCCAACACAGTATTGTAAATCTTTATCAATAAAAGAATAACATAGGTATTAATTTACAATTTCCTAACAGTTAACTAGCAAATAGAACACAATAACAAAGATGGCTCAAGAGGTCAAGAGATAAAGGAAGAATATCTAGGAAGTGAAATTATCGTGTCAAACGTCTAGGTGGATGCATGGCCGCGCAAGGCCAAGGTTCAAATGAATACGATTGATTCCACGCCACTTATACCCTTCTGCAACGCAGTTCCTGATCATGATCAAATATGAAGAAGATCACCAGTACAAACATATTAGCACTATCATTACATAGTATAAAACAAAGTCGCTTTCTCTGTCCCTTTGTATGCTTAAATCTTTAAAACTACGCGATTTTTTTAATAGACAGAGTGATTGAAGAGGAAGGTTTATATATTATGTATAAACGTTCACAGTTTTTCT
>DWAV01000226.1:0-23720 GCA_018231305.1 Noctuana lactifera
ATTAGCAAATGGCATATGTAACTGCCAATAATATATTTAACAAATTTTATTAAAAAATGCAAGTATTTTTATAGTAATATAAATCAACTTTTTGCTAATTTTATTTTAATAAACCATTTCATTTTCATCATATCTAATATTAGTTAAAAGATACTCAGATAAGATTCTTTTTTCATGTTTTCCATGATAAATTTCTCAAACAATAATGTTTGGTAATATTTTGTAACAATTCGTATACGATGTTTTTTGTCACTATCATTTCAAATCGCATTAATTTTATTTCAATTATTTCAGATCAAATTAGCGAATGATGACATATATTCTAATCTTCTAATTCTTCCATCAATGGAAACATTTCTTGCTTCAGAAAATATCTCTGCAATAAAAAAATTAATAAACTCTTTTTTTGTTTGTACAATAGTACGATAAATAATGATTTGAGTTCATAATATTGCTCGAAATGAAGCATATAAAATTTTAGTATCTGTAAAAATACTTTCTAATGACGCTTTAATTTCATCTTGATTATCATTGAAACTTCTTTTAACCCTAGTTTCTTGTTTAACATTATTTGCTACATTTCCTTGGTTGTCTTGACTCATATAATACCAACTAAAATTAGTCATAATGTACTTTTTTTCATTAACAATTTTCCTTTCTCTCTATGTTTTTCATTGATATATTTAAATCTTATCGTATTAACTAATTTTAAGGTAAATTAAAAAATAAAAATCTCTCTCAATCTGAGAGATTTTTATTCTAAAAAAGTTTTATGCTTGTCAACGTAATTTTCATCCAGCAACACTAACATATATTCCAATTAAAGCAAGTGAAACTCCTAAGTATATCCCATATGTTGGTGTAAAGACAAAGTTTTGACCACTTCATGCTTTTAAAAATGGATCTATATTATATTTAAACGGATTAATATAAGTAACATATTTTAATACATCACTACTATTAATTAACTCAGCTGGGATAAAAGCACCACTTAGAAAAGCAATCGGCATGAAAATAACATTTGACCCTGCAATAAATGATGTTGTTGATTTAAAAATTGAGGCTAGCATTAATCCTAATGCGATTGTTGAAATAAATACTAAGATAACGAACGGAATTGCAGCAACAAAATTATTTGGTGCAGCAATTTCTTTTCAACCAAAAGTTGGTCCAAATAAAATACCTGCTCATAATAGTGTTCATAAGAATGATAACACAATAAAAATCATTCCAACAATCATTACTGAAAAAACAAAAAAGACTGGTTTAATATTTGTAGCTCCAATACGCTTCATTAAGACACTATTCTTAAATTCTAAAATTGTCTGCGGAATAATAAAAATTTCAACTGACATTACTTGAACCATTGCGATTGAACCAATTAAAGTATGAATGTTTTGTCCTGGATTATTATTTAATTGCTTAAAAGCAAATCTATTTAAAAATAATAATAAAATTGGATAAACAATTAAAAAGAATGGCACAAAAAAACCTTTGTAATAGTATTTTAACATTAAATCAATTAATGGTTTATTTTTACCGCGTAAACGGCCATCACAAATCCATTTATTAACTTTTATTAACCCGTGAATTTGTTTTTGCTTTTTTAACTACAGATTGGTACTGTTGTTCTAAATCAGCTTTTTTATTTTTCTCAAACATTTGTCACGTAAAATTATGCACTGAACCATATTTTGCGACAATGTCTTTGACTTGACCAGCTTCTTTAATTTGACCATTGTGAACATAAATATATTTTTCACAAAACTCTTCAACTTCACTCATCATATGTGTTACTAAAAACATTGCTTTTCCTTTATCAACAATATTCTCTTGTAAAAAGTGAAAAATTTCTGATCGAACTTCAATATCTAATCCAGTTGAAATTTCATTTAAAATAACTAAGTCTGGGTCATGGATTACTGACAATAAAATATTTAATCGTTGTTGTTGGCCGCCAGAAAGACCTTCAACAAATTTATTTTCCATTCCAATTAATTGATATGTTCGTAACAATTCACGTAAATGCCCATCTTTCATTGGAATATTAAAGGTACTTAAATAGTATTTAATCATATCTATTACTGAAATCCCAATTGGATATTTTGATTCTTGGAACTGTAAACCAATTGTTAAATTTTCTTGTCGATGGACTTTACCACTTGTTGGTTGGCGAATTCCACCAATAATTTCACTTAATGTTGATTTACCACTTCCATTGGCTCCAATTACCCCAATGCGATCACCTGGATTAATCACTAAATTAACGTTATTCAAAGCAACTTTATTTTTATATTTTTTTGTAACATCAACTACTTCTACTAGTGGTTTTGTTGAATCAATTGCTTTAAGTTCCTTTATAACTACTTGTTTTATAGGTTACCCCTTTCCTAGCTATATTTATTCAGTTTTAATTAATAAATATGCTCAGAACATTTTACCAAAAAAAATAAAAAAAGGATATAAATATCCATTTTTATTTATATGAACTAATTCTTATATTTTAGAAATTAAACTTGATCTAAGACTGAATTAATGTAACTAAAATCAGTATCTTCGCCATATAATTTTAAAATTTCTAAACTTTCATTAATGACAATTGCCTTTGCTAATTGTTGATAACAAATTTCATAAACTCCATATACTAAAACAGCCTTATGATAATTACTTAAGCGAGCAAAATTTCATCCTGGTTTTAAATGTTGATTAATTTTCGCAATAATATCTGATATATTTGCTAATATTTCCTCAACTTGAATTGTTTCCGTAGAAGTTGTTACCATTTGTGAGAAATCATATGCTTCTTTTTTTGTTGTTAAAACATCATGTTGTAAAACAAAGTGACGATATAACAAATTAATAATATTAATGCGTTCTTGGCGTTTTGACACGTGATATACTCCTTTAAATATAATGATATAAACAAAATAAACTACTTTTTTGTAACCGATAATTATGGCGATGACTATGCTCGCTTAACAAATGATGTAACATTAAAATTGTTTCATCGGCAAAAAGATCAATCGTTAAATCATCGTTTTTTTCAATATGTTTTATTATATCACTTCAATGCATTTCTTGCTGATTAATTATTTGAATATTATTATAAGGCACCAAGTCAGTAACAATAAATGGTTCTTTACTATTAATCACAACCAAATTAATTATAGCAGTACGTAAAAAATGTTTTGCATCAAGTAATTTAACCATCCGATTAATCATAAATTGTTGTGTTACAATTGGCGAAGTAATTAAACCTTTCCTTTGCTCTCACATTAGAGTTGTTAATGTTGTTGTTAATGGTTCAGATAATGTTTTGATTTTTAAAAAATAAAGATTTTTTCGCGTTAAAATTAAGCGTGGAAAATAATATGTAATACGGCTAAAATCATCATAAAAAGCAACATTTTTAAAATATCACATATAATTAACAGTCCGAACATATCGTTCAATAATCTTATCAAAGCCATAATATTGCTCAGAATATAACTCTTGTTTTCAATTCAACGGTGGTAAACCAAGCTCCTGTCGAATTTTAACTAAATAACGTCGTTTTTTAAATGTTAACATCTTATTTTCCCCTTCTTTAAATTAAGTAAAAAAGAAACCTATGGTTTCTTACGATGTCAAAAATGATTAGTTCGTTTTTGATGCGCATATCGATATTGAATTTCATCTTCTTCTGTTAATTTTTCAACTAATTCTTCATTATATCGCCGTGCTAAAGCTTCTTGATAATCAAAGATTTTTTCTTGTACCCGAACATGAATCCCATCTACTAGTAATGGGGCTTTAATTTCTGCCAACTTTAAAAAACTAATTTCTTTTTCATGTAAATACAGTAATTTCCCATGTAATTTAGCATTTCTTAATAAAATATATTCCTTTTTATTACATGCTTCTGTAACATTATCTTCAGTATAAACATTATAACTAAGAAAATGATTTTTATCTTGTGCATTACCTGCAA
The DNA here is from genome assembly GCA_018231305.1 of Noctuana lactifera. Lineage (NCBI taxonomy): Eukaryota > Metazoa > Arthropoda > Insecta > Lepidoptera > Hesperiidae > Noctuana > Noctuana lactifera. The sequence goes on from DWAV01000226.1 coordinate 3,971, forward strand.
AAAAACATTTCATTGGGTTCCATCCGATCAATGCAAATGATTTTTCCATTGCGTAAAAAGTAAAGATGCCCTGTTTTTATATCTCTTATCATTTCTCGTTACCTCCTATCTCCTTAAGGTTTATAAATATTTGATTAATACTTAACGAGGTGATAATTAATAATTAATACACTATTTTCTACTACGTGCGTCTTGCATTAGTTTTGCTTGCACTCGTAATGATTCAATTAAAAGTTGTTGATTTTCTTTAACTTCATCGCGAATTCTTAATAACCGTCGGAATTCCTTTTGACGTTTAATAAACTCTTCAAGGTTTCCTTTTGTATCTTTATATTTAAGCACTTGTTTATTTAGCAATTTAATTTCAGCATATTGCTTTTGGTTTAATAGCATAACATGCTTACGTAATAGGGAAATTGATTCACTACGGTTTTTTAAAATTGCATCGTTTAATTCTTCATCATTAGTTTTAATTGCTCGTGATAAGTTAATAGCTCGATTAAAATCAGCTAATTCTTGAGAAATTTGACGATTATATCCTTGTTCATATTGACGTCGAACTTCAAATAAATATTCCGTCATTTTTTGATCATAAACTAATCGTTCTTCAATATTTGGCCGTTTTGTTTCATCATAACGATGATTATAATTTGTTTTTTTGTAAAGATCTTCATCAAACAATAATTTTTGTTCATCAGTTATTACTTCGTTTGTTTGATTATTAATCGCTTTCTTTGCTTTTGCAGTTTCTCGATCTTTTTTTCTTTGTTTATAATTTAGTTTTGCAGCAAAAGTTGCTTTTAATTGTTCTAATTGCGTTTGCTCTGCATCAGTCAATTTCTGAAAACGACTTTTATTTTCTAATCGTAAAATTAATCGTTCTTCAATTGATAATGGATCTTCTGCTGTACGAATTATTTTAACTGGCTTTGGTTTTGGCGGAGTAATATCTTTTTCAGCAAATTCATTTAAACTAATTTCAACTGGTGATTGTTTAATTAAACGAACAAGAATTTCTTCATCTCTTTTTTCAATTTCAATTTTATCATTTGGATCAACAACAAAATCAACAATTGATAAACCATTCCGTTTAATTTGAGAAATTTGTTGTGCCAAGATTGGTCGTAAATCACGACGAATTGTTGTTACTTCTTCTGTTTCTTTTCGACGAATAATTGTTTTAGGTTCGTCTTCAAACGAGTTTGATAATTCTAATTTATTTTTAACCTGATTAGCATCAAAATGATTTCAGGTTGAGAAAGTAGAAAACTGGTCATTAATGTGCTCACTATCTTTTGATGGCGGTTTCATTAAATTTTTTGTTTTAGAATTGGCATTTTTAACAGACATTTTCTTCGGCATACTCGTTTGCTTTGTAATAGTTGTTATTTCTTCTGATAATGACATTACTGGTGAAAATTGTGGTAAGAAAGGCTTTGATTTTGACCCTGCTTTCTTACTAACTGCTTGTTTTGCTTTATGATTCTTTAATCTTTGCAAAACAGGAATTTCTTTTTCAACCCGATAACTATAATCAATAAATTTACTTTTAGCTCTTTGCTCTTCTCAAGTATTTCTTTTTTTATCCTTTAAACGAATAACACCTGTTTTTTTAGTTCCAACAACTTCGTTAACATATTTTTGTTTTAACGCTTGGTATTCGGCACTATTTTCATCTAATTGTCCCAATAAAACCTTGATTGTTGCTGGCGTTAATTTTTTATCCATTAGTTCTGTTGTATCTCGATCAGAATCAATAATGTTTCCATAATTGACACGAGAAGTTACGACAGATTCTGAGTCTTTTTGGTTTGCCATTTTCTATTCCTCTTTTATCTATTTTCTCGTTTTTTGATACTTACATATTTTATATAAAATTTTTGCACTTTTTTAAAGTTTTTTTACTAAAAACTTTGCTTTTTTTAATAAATTATTTATAATAATATATCTTTTTTTAACTTAAAGATTATCAGTGTGATTTTGGGCCTTTTTTGTGAAGATAACGCTGCCTCTTACTTTTTATTGATTTTTCAGTTGATAGCAGCGAAGATTCTTGTTCTTGTGGTTCATGATACATATTATATTCATCTAACAATGCACGACCAATTTCTCGCATAAAAATAGTGCCATAATTATCTTCTGCTGTTGAAATTTTATTAATGTCATTTCTATTTTTAAATACTGGCTTTGCTTGCAATTCTAATCCAGTAACTTCACTATTTAATATTTTTTTATTTATCTTTGGTAATTTAACTGGTTTTGATAATGTAGCCAAATATTCTTCTCGTTTTTTTAATTCATTTAATCTAATTTGTTGTAAATCACGAAGCGATAACTCTTGTTGACGTTGTAGTTGTTGTATTTGAATTTTATTATTATTTGCTAATGCTTGTAATAATTGTTTTTGAACAATAGCATCTGCCTCTTGCGCTCATAATTCTTTCTCTCGCGCTTATTGTAAAGCCACATCAGGTCTTTTCTGAGGAACAATGCCACTTGATGTCACAACTTCATCAAAATATTTACGAATTAATTCGGCTGTTGTGATTTTTTTATTTTCCATTATTAATTCTTGACCACTTTATTGTTACTACTTATTGTTTCACTCTTTTCATTATTAGAGTTTTCAACTAAAAAGCCATCAATAACCTTTTTTCCTTCAGCACGATATTTTTCAATTAAAATCTGTGGTAATGGTTTAGGTTTTACTTTTTTATTATTAAGTTTTTTTTGATAACGCCGTTCTTTACGCATATTTTTTTGAATTAATTTTTCTTTCAATAAACGTTGATGAAGTTGTTCTAACTGACGCCGATGAATTTCACGAATTTCACGAGGATGATATCCTGCATAAGTGTATTGATTTTCCGTTAAATCAACTGTTAAATCAGGTGTTTTTGTCGAATCAGCATAATCAATTTGATAATCTTTTAATTCTTTCCGTGTATATAAAGTCAAATCTGTGTCTTTTCTTTTAGTAGGAATAAATGTTTGATTATTTACTTCTGCTATTAAATTAGATTGTTTTTTTGTTATTTTTAAATTAGAAACTTTATTATTATTTTTTTCATAATCATTACCATATTTTAACTTTTTTAAATTAGGACGTTTTTTAGGATCAATAATTGAAATATAATCATTTTTATTTTTTTGTGTTTGTTCAATTAATGTTTGATTATTACTAGCCCCTATTGTTTTAGTAGGTACACTATTTTGACTAGCTCCATTCAAGAATGGTTTCTTTTGCTTACTACTAATTGCATTTGTGAAAGTTAAATTTGGCACAATTGCTTCATTTTTTTCTACTGATAATTTTGACTTAATCTTTTTTGATGGTTTTATCATTAATGGATTAATTTGTCTAGTAATATCAGGTTCTAAATAAAGATCAGTTTTAAAAATTGGTTTTCGTTTTGGTTCTTCTTTTATAAAATTACGAATATATTTACCACCAATTTGTTTCTTAGTTTTTCCTAAACTACGGGATAATGATTCTTTGACCATTTGATCACGTTTTTTAATAACATGTTCCGGATTAATCACAATTGGTGTCTCATTTTTATATTTTTTATGTGTGATTTGCTGCATATGTTGTTTTCACTCTGAAGGATGTGAATTCCGACGTGACAACAATTCTAATTGATTTTTACTTAAATTCATTTGATCTTTAATTTCATCTAATGACCGTGGTTTAAGATCCCGATTTGATAAAGAATAATCTTCTTCTGGATGATAACCTTCTCGCGCTCGATTTGAATATGGATTAAAATCATGTTTAGTATTATCTCGTCGTGACAACAATTGTAATTGATTTTGATTTAATCCTCAATTATTTGCATGTTCTTTCACTTGTTCATTAAATCCTTTTAATGATTCAATTGTTTCCTCGTTTTGACTGTCATTTTTTGAACCTTGTGTTTGACTTTGAAATCGTCCATAATGTTCATTGCGTTGTCGGATTAATCGTTGCTGATTTGGATTTAACTTACTAATAATATTTTCAGTTTCTTCTGATGAAGGAAATACTTTATCAGACTTTATATTCTCATCTAAGGTTAGTTCATTTTTAACAACTTGTTCGGTTGGCAAACTTGCTAAAACAGATTCATTATTATTTAAAAAAGCTTGACGTGGTTGTTTTATCTCTGATTCAATTGCTTCTTGTGATGCTTGATAACCACGAACAACTCGTGATGGAAATAAGTCTTCAACTCGCGATAATTTTCGTTTTGACAATAATCTTAACTGGCTAGATAATGATGATTTTTTAATTGAGGTTTTTTTAAATTGTGCATTTTCTCCTAATAATAATTTAACAAATTTTTCATATTCTTTTTCATAAAGTTGATTTCAATCAATTGCACTATTTGAATTCAAATTTTGATATTCTTCCATTAACTTTAAATATGGTTCTGACTTTTTCCAAGACTTAGTTAACATTTTAATAAGCATTGTTTCATTAACATTTATTTTTAAATTATTATTAACTTCTTGTAATTGTTTTGTTTCATTAAATTTCTTACTAGCCATCATTTTACCTCAAATTTTTAAATTATAACCGTCAATAAATTTTTTCTCTAAAATTATATCATTTTTTTCTTGTTTTTGATATCAATACTTGTATAATTTAAACATTAAAAAAATAAAAGAGAATGACTCTTTTATTTCTGTTGTAAATATGCTTCTAAAATTAATTGCGCTGCTAAACTATCTTTTTTTTGTTTTCGTTTTTGGCGCGAAAGATTTGCTTCTAACATTATTTGATGAGCTTGACGTGTTGTTAACCGTTCATCAACTAAGTGAATTGTTATCGTTGCTTCTAATAATGGTTTTAAAATATCAACAAAATCATTAACCATTAAAGCACGAGGTCCAATTGTATTATTCATATTTTTTGGATTGCCAATAATAATATCACTAAATTGGTTTGTTGTAATTAACTCCGCTAAATATTGCGCTGCTTGTGCAAAATCATTTTCTGGAAAGCGATAAACATCATACCCAGTCGCAATCAGTCCCCGACTTGTTGCTAAACCTAGTGTTTTACTACCAACATCAACTCCTAAATAATACTTAGTCATGATGTTTTAAAAATTCTAGCGGGGCAGCAAATAATTTAACAAGTAAAGTTTTGTCTTTATTGTTAAAACCACTTTGAGCAACACTATTATTGCCGCCACCTTTACCACCTAATAATGGATTTAATTGTTGAATAATTTTTCCAGCTTGATAACGATCTTGTAAATCATCACTAACACCAACAATTAATGTGGCTTGTTTTTCATCACTAACATCAACGAAGAAAATTAGTAAGTTTTGATATCGAACTTTATAATCATCAATTAACACTTTTAAAGCATTAATATCAACTTTTGCTGTAAATTGATGAGTTAAAACATTAATTCCATTTTTAGTTTGTGGTAACAAGGTATTATATTGTTTGACAAATTGTTGAATTAAAATATTATCATATTGTTTTTGTCAATGTTTAAAATCTTCTTTAAATTGTGCTACTAACTCTTTTAACTGTTTTCAGTTTGTTTTTGAAACAGTTAAATTACTAATTTGTTCTCAAGTTTGCTCTAAACGTTGGTCAAGTAATGTTTTCTTACCTTGATTATACTTATCAAAATAATTAATTGCTTCAGTTTTTTCTTTTAAAAATTGTTCATTTAGATAACTAGCAATTGTTTTATTTGAGGTAATAGCATGAATTCGAAATGTTCCAACTCCTTTTGATTCCAAACTAGTTACTAGTAAATCTTCAACATCTTGTGAATTAGTCACATGAGTTCCTCCACAAAATTCACAAGAATAAGTACCAAATTTAACAATTCGAACTTCAGCATCATATTTTTCTGTAAAAAAAGCTAAAGCATGATGCACATCTAATGCTGTTTGCATATCAGTATAAATAACTTCACAAGGAATTGCAGCCTTAATTGCTTTTGTGACAGAAGCTTCTACATCTGTAATTTCCGCTGGTGTAATTGCTTGATTATGTGTAATATCAATTCGTAAACGTTCATCATCGTTATAAGAACCAGTTTGCATAACATGGTTTCCTAACACTTCTCGTAAAGCAGCATGAATTAAATGTGTTCCTGAATGATTTTTCCGCGTATAAAAACGACGATCACTGCCAATTGACGCATTGACCAAATCTCCAATCTTAAGTGTCCCTTCAACTTTGACAAAATGTAAATGCTGTTTATTTGGTCCTTGTTGTACATCGAGAACATAAGCTGTCGTATTGTCTTTTAAAATTAATCCGTGATCAGCAGCTTGTCCCCCTTTTTCAGCATAAAATGGTGTCTCTTTTAAAATGATATATCCTGTTGTATTAGTTAATTTTGTGACTGGTTTATCATCAGCAAACATAAAGACAATTTCTGTATTATTAACTTGTTCATGTTCATAACCAACAAATTGACTAGCAACATCTAACTTGGTAAAAAGTTCGCTTTGTAAATGAATTGCTTTAATATCTTTTCGATTAGTACGTGAAATTGTTTTCGCATTTTCTAATAATTCATCAAAACCAACACGATCAACACTAATCCCTGCTTCGTGTGCTTCTTCTTCAATTAATTCAATTGGAAAACCATAACTTTCAAATAAACGAAAGGCATGTTCTTTTGAAATCGTACTATATTTTGTTTTAACTTCATTAAAAAGTTTGTTTCCTTGTTCTAATGTTCTTAAAAATTTATTTTCTTCATCTAACACAGCTTGTTCAACAATTGGTTGTTTTTCAACTAGATAAGAATAATATTCTTGCATAATGTTAACTACTGTTCCCACTAATTTAAATAAAAATGGTTCTGTTAAATTAATTTTTTTCCCATATAAAGTAGCACGACGAATTAAACGCCGAATAACATAACCGCGATCTTTATTCCCCGGAAAAGCACCATCAGCAATTGCAAAAGTAACTGCCCGAATATGATCAACAATTACTTTAAATGCAGTATTAATTTTTAATTGTTCTGAATCATTGTTAAACAATGCTGTTTCATCATAATGATATTTTCCATTTACTAATTTTTCAACCGCTTTAATAATTGGAATAAACAAATCAGTTTCAAAATTAGTTGGTGTTTCTTGAATAATTGAAGTAATTCGTTCTAATCCAGCACCAGTATCAATATTTTTTCGTGGTAAGTCAGTATATGTCTCATCACCATTGTTATTATATTGTGAAAAAACAATATTTCAAACTTCCAAATAACGATCATTTTCTAAATCATCTTGCAATAACTTTAATCCTAATTGCTCAGGATCATATTTTTCCCCACGGTCATAAAAAATTTCGGTATTAGGTCCACATGGTCCGGTCCCAATTTCTCAAAAATTAGTATCCTTATCACCTTTAATAATTCGTTCATCACTTAAACCAATTACATTGCGTCAAATTTTATAAGCTTCTTGATCATCTTTATAAATTGTGACATATAATTTGGCAGGATCAAACCCAATTCATTTTTTATCAGTTAAAAATTCTCAAGCATACATAATTGCTTCTTTTTTAAAGTAATCACCAATTGAAAAATTACCAAGCATTTCAAACAAAGTATGATGACGTGCTGTATAACCAACATTTTCAATATCATTAGTCCGAATTGATTTTTGTGAATTTGTCAAGCGTGGTGATGGTGGTGTTTTTCGCCCATCAAAATATGGCTTTAACGTCGCCACACCAGAGTTAATTCATAATAATGACGGATCATCAACAGGAATCAATGATACTGAAGGTAATTCATAATGATCCTTACTGCGAAAAAAATCTAACCACATTCTTCGAATTGCATTTGCTGTAAATTTTGTCATTTTAATATTCCCTTCTTTTTCATAATTAATTAATAGGATTATAGCATACCAAACGAAAAAAACTTTTTTATTTCAAAGAAGTTCTTACTAAAAGCCTATTTTCGATATCCTCGAACCAATAAATAAAACGAAACTAATAAAATATTAACAAAGAAGAAAGTTGTAATTACTGGCACAACGGCTGGATATTGAAAATATTGGCGAAATATTGTTCACATTAAGGTTTGTCAAAGTAAACCAATTACTAATCATGTTAGCATTTGAACAAACATTAATAAATTATATGAAAATTCTTGTAAACGTGCTAAACAAAACAACATAAAATAAAGGGGAATAAAACTAATGATCATTAATCCTATCGCAACTACTAAAAGAATTCAGTTAGCTCTAACATACCCCGTTGTTGACGTGAAAGCAGGGAAAATCATAATTACAATAAAACCAATCATTAATAAAATCATTCCAATGTTGCTTCCTAAGCGTTGACGAAGTTCCCGACGAGAAGAAATATTAATGTATCCTAATCATTGCATAAAATGAGTTACAAATCCACCACGGTGTCCTGCTGATGATGGTAATAATAATTCAATTGCAATGCGAATTGATAATCCAATCACAACATTAGCAACAGCAAGGGGCATCACAAAAATAATTAATACTGCTCCTGCTTGCATAATTGTTGGTGCTTGCGCAAAAAGCGTTCCTAAGCCATCTTGATTAATTATTAAACATAATATTGAAAACACATTTGGTTGATATTGTACATTGTTTATTCAAGTTGCCAATCCTTGACCATTAGTTAAATTATATCAATAAAGTTTTTCACGCAGTACAAAAGAAAAACCATCAGCAAAGGCAATGAAAAATAATCCTAAAAATAAGGATAGATATAAAATAAAGCCACCAATTCTTGTCATTCATTTACCAACTAATAAACGAACATTCCATTTTCAATGTGCTGCTGTTATATTTGTTAGTAAGACAATAACAAAAATTGCTGTTCCAACTGCAATTAATGTAAAAATAGGAACAAAAATATATAAATCAATTACTCAAAATTTAAAAAGAGCAAATCTATTTAAACTAAAAACTGCTTGAAAAGAACCATATGATAATAAAAAATTTAAAATATTATAAGCACTATCTCCCTGTAAAGTTTCTAATGGATTAGGTTTTAATCCTTTAACGCTTAATGAATTAATAATTTCTTGTTTTAAAGCTGTTACTTGTTGATTTAATGTTGGAACAACTGCTCCAGCTATAATAATTACAATTCCTGCTAAAAATCATATAGTACTAAATTTTAGTCAAGACTTTAATGCCATAGTCTCCTCCATGTTTCTAAATAATTATAGGTATATTATACCAAGAAAATAAGGAAGATGATATTTTTTATTTATTCTGAAGTGATTAACAAATTACATAATAACTCGTTCTACTACTTTAATATCTGGAATGGCTAATAATGATGACCGAATTTGTTGCAAGCGGTCAGCATTACTAACCTTAATAATTGTTTTAATTGTTAAATTCATTAAATCACCAGAAACATTAGCACTCATCATTTGAACCGATGCATTTAAATGACTTAATACTTTTGTCACATCAACTAGTAAGGCAGGTCGATCAATTGCTTCAATTCGAATTGCACAATCATATTGTTTATTTTTACAAACTGCTTCATTCCAACTAACTTCAACTTGGCGGTCTTGCTTATCACCGCTTTGAATATTACGACAAGTTTTTAAATGAACTTTAATTCCTTCAGCTTTAGAAACATAACCAGTGATGTCTTCATATGGAATTGGCAAACAACATTGTGAAATAACAACTTTAATGCTTGAAATACCTTGGACAATGATATCATCTTTTAATTGTGCTTTTTTATATTGTTTATCTTGTAATTTTTTTAAAATTTTTTCATTTTGACTTGTTTTGTGATCTAAATAAACTAAATTAATTGCTTCTTCTAAAGTATATTCATCATTAGCAACATCTAACAAAAAATCTTCAATATTATTAAAATTAATTGCATGTAATCGTTCTAATTGTGTTTCTGAATCACCTAATTTTCATTTTAAATCTTTTTTTGCAATATATTCTTCAATTTGTGCCTTTGTTTGTTTAATTTTCTCTAAATTAACTGATTTTGCATCACTAGTTACTTCAACTAATTCTTTTTTCAAATACTTCTTAATTTTTTGTAATGCCGATGATGTTTTGGCGACAACTAATCATGAATGATTTGGTTTTTGGGTTGCTGCTGTTTTAATATCAATCACATCCCCTGATTTTAAAACAGTTGAAATTGGTGAAAATAAACCATTAATTTTTGCTCCAATTGTTTTTTCTCCAATTTCAGAATGAATTTTATAAGCAAAGTCCAGAACAGTTGAACCAAATGGTAATGTTACAACCTTCCCATTTGGTGTTAAAACATAAATTAACGAAGAAAAAATATCATTTTGAATAATTTGTTCCATTAAATGATCTGGTTTATAAACTTCTTGTTGAATTTCATCTCGTTCTTGTACTGAAATATTTTCTAAATCTAAAATCCGTTTAAAAATATCTAATCGTTCATCAATATCTTTTTGTTTTTTTGCAATATCATAATTTTCCCCTTCTTTATAACGTCAATGCGCTGCTACCCCTTGTTCTGCTAATTCATCCATTTCTTCAGTTCGAATTTGAATTTCAAAAATAAGACCATCATCAGCCGCAATTGTAGTATGCAAAGATTGATATAAATTATGTTTTGGCGTAGCAATATAATCTTTAAAGCGATTATTTAATGGCGTATAATGCTGATGGACAAAACCTAACACCTTATAACAATCATCAACACTATTTGTAATAATACGAACAGCTAAAATATCATGAATATCATCAAAATTTTTACCAAAATGATTCATTTTACGATAAATTGAATAAATTGATTTACTACGTCCATATACTTTTACAGACATCTTTTTCTCAGTAATTAAAATTTGTTTTAATTCTTCAATTTTTTGATTAATAGTATTTTCTCGCTCTTTATTACTTGATTCTAATAATGAAACAATTTTATTGTATTGCACAGGGTTAACAATTTTAAAACTAATATCTTCAATTTCTTGTTTAACAGCTTTCATTCCTAAACGATGAGCAATTGCTGAATAAATTTCTAAACTTTCTCGTGCAATAATTTGTTGACGTTCTGGTTTTAAATAACCAATTGTTTTTAAATTATGTAAACGATCAGCTAACTTGACAATAATTACGCGAATATCTTTCGCCATTGATAAATATAACTTTCGTAAATATTGTGCTTTGATTTGTGTCCGATTTTCTTTTGCAAAATAACTAACTTTGGTTACCCCTTCAACTAAATTAGCGATTTCAATCCCAAATAATTCTTGTAATTCTTCAAAGGTAGCAGGAGTATCCTCTAAAACATCATGCAATAACCCAGCAATTAAAGTTTTTGGTCCCATTCGCCATTGTGCCAAAAAAAAGGTTGTTCATAATGGATGGCTAATATACGCTGCTCCGCTATTGCGAACTTGCCCATGGTGTTTTTCTTCAGCATACTCATATGCTTTCTGAATTTCCTTTAATGTTGCTTCATCTTTAATATACAACTTAATTTGGGCTAAGACTTCTTCGTATTTAATATCTCGATCCATTATAAACAACCCCTTTTTCTTATAATAATTATAATTATATCGCGTTTAGCATTAATATTCAATCAGGATTTTAATTGGATATGAATCTAAATCTTTTTTACCATTCAAATATGTTAAATCAATCACAAAAGCTAAATCAGCAATTGTTGCTTGTTCTTGCTTAACTAATTGACACATTGCGCGCGCTGTTCTTCCCGATGCTAAAACATCATCAACAATCAACACACGATCATTTGGTTGTAAATCTCCGGCATGAATCTCTAATTGATTTGCCGCATATTCGTAACTATATTTTACATCAATAACTGCGCGGGGTAATTTTCCCGCTTTTCGTACAGGAATAAACCGTAAATTGCTAGCATAACTAACAGCTGGGCCAAACAAAAAACCACGTGCTTCAGGAGCAATAATTACTGTTGCTTTTTGAGCAACAGCATACGCTGCTAATTGCTTAATTACTGTTTTAAAAGCCAAAGCGTTATTTAATAACGGAGTAATATCACGAAAAATAACCCCCGGTTCTGGAAAATTAGGAATATCAACAATAAACTTTTTTAGATCCATTTTTAAAAATTCTTTTCTTGGTTAATTAATCATTAATTCCAACAACAACTTGTTCATCAACTTCAACACGTTGTGAATCTAAGTAATTTTTAACACGGATTTTATTTAACGCACGATATTTTTCTAATGCTACTCAAATTGGGATTGCAACAAATAATGTCGCAAACATCCCAATAATTAAACCAATTAAAATAACAACATTAAAGCCAAATCATGTTCCTGAAAAAGCCGCTAAAGTAATTAATAAAATTGCAAACATAATTCCTAATGTTAAACAGTGCTGTAAAATTTGTTTAATTGTAATATTAGCAACTTTTTGTAAAAAGTTATGTTCATAATTATAGATCCGAAACTCTTTTTGAATTTCTCGGATGATTTTATGGTTTTTACTTTTAATATCTTTTGCCACCAATTCTACCCGGTGCAATTGGTCACGATATTGTTTTTTCAATTCTTTTAATTTTAAATCTGGATTTTTAACTGCTAGTTTTTTTAATTCCTCTTGATAATAAACTTTATGAGCACGACGTAAACGTTTAATTTGAGCACGATGTTCTGACATATAGACAAAGAATGTTTCATACTCACGAATATTAATTGCTTTTTTATTTTGTTTTGCACGCACCATTACCATTGTTCCAAAAGCAATTGCAAACCCAAAAATCGTTAAGAACGCAATTGACATTTCAAAGGTAATTAACAACTGCGTAATAATTGTAATTGCAATAGTAATAATTAACGTAAAGATTGCGGCTAACACCATTCCAACAAATTGTGCTCAATCTAAGCGGAATAATGTATAAACAAAAATACATGCTAAACCAATTGCCAGGCTAATTGCCGCAATTTTTAAGATATAACCTTCCATAACTGGATCAGTTTGTTGTAAGGCTAATGATGTATCACTCGGGCTAGCACCATAAAATGAAGCAATGCTTGATAACAATTCACGTTCAAAAGTATCCTTCGTAATATTTGTACTAACAACTAAAATACGGTTACTATTACCACCATCTTGTCGTTTAATCACATAAATATTAAAACTAAAATTATGAGGTGTTATTTGCCGATACTCTTCAATTTGAGTATTTAACTTGGCAATTGCAACTTCATCTGGAACTTGTTTAGACCCATCTGTTCCTCACAAGTCTTCATTAACTGTAATATTAATTCCTGGTTTAATTGTATTAGCAACATTTGCTTTTCCAGCAAAACCAATTGCTAAGGCAATTATTAATAAAATGATTCCAACAATTGGGGTTCATTTTGTAATATTATAAAAGGTTCATTTGCCATGTTTTAATTGTTTACGCTTTTTATTTTCTACAGGAGCTGAAGGAGATAATTCTGTTTTAGCATTAGCAGGCAGGTTTACCTCAACATCAGATGGAAGCTCAGTTGTTGAAGAATCCACTATTTTAACATCCGTAGCTAGTTTTCTTGATTGTTTCTTAAACAATCAAGTTCATAATGAAAATCGTGAAACATCTAACCAACGATATTTTTCTTGTCAATGTAACTTAATGACAATTCAATACATTAACCGCGCTACGGCAAAAACCATAATAATTGCAATAATTAAATCAACTAATAAAATTGTGGCAAATGATTTAATATTATTAGTTCCTGTTCAAAATAGCGACAGTCCTAATATTACTAAAACAACTAAAGCATCGATAAAAACAGCAATTGTTTGTTTATTAGCAATTTTCATTGCTGGTTCAAATGGGATGTTATTTTCATACCGCTCACGTTTATACCGTGAAAAGAACAACAAGTTTCCTTCTAATGATAATCCAAAAGCAATAATTAAGGCGGCAATACTTTCTGGTGAAATTTCAACCTTTAATAAAGATGAGAAATATAAGGTTGAAATAATTGTAAACAATAAAGTTAAGACGGCAATTAATCCAAATAAACGATAATAAACTAATAATACAATAAAAATGGCTAAAACTAGAACACCTAAAATAATCATTGAAATTTTAAACACATTTGCTGAAACAACCGGTAGGATTTCACGATAACCGCGAATAGTAAATTCTAGTCCACTTAGCCCCCCATTAACCAAGTTACTAATTTGACGAGCTTCTGTCTCGGTTGATGTTGTAATTTGATTTGAATTTTCAGCTGCACCAGTTCCAATTTTAATTGAATTTCAATTAATAATATATTTTTTATATGCTTCGGTCAAAACACTATTATATTCAATAATTGTTTGTAAATATGGTCGCAATGGATCAATATATGCATTTGTTGTAGCACTTTTATCATTTGGATCAATTAATAAACGATTTGTCGGTACTGTTGTAAAACGAAAACGACTATCTTCCATTCATGTTCTAATTTGTGAAATTGGATAACGTAATGCTAAATCTAACAAATTTCCATGCTGAATTCGAGCAGTCCCTGTATCATAATATTCTACATCAAAAATATGATAAATATTTGTTCAATCTGTTGAAGAAACCTTACTACGAATATCAACACTAAACAAAGTTGCAATTGCTTGTATATTATCAATATCATGGCGTAAATCATCAATCATTTGACCAATATCAGTTCAAATATATAATGGCTGTGCTTGTCCGCCTCCTTCTGCTGGTTTTAAACTATTAATAATGTTATCTCATTTTTGTTGATTTTTAATTTGTAAGGTAATAATTGGTCGACGTGCTTGGTCAACTCCTGTTGCTGAACCAGAGATAACATTACTTAATGGTGTTCGTTCTTTTGTTCCATTATTATCACTAATTAATAAATCTTTTCCCTTATTATCAGTTAAGTAAATTGCTCCTAATCGTTGAATTATTTTACTTAAGTCATTATAAAATTTAAACCTATCTTTTCCAACAATAACTTCAATCGAATTACGTCCTAATGTTTGTAAATATAAATTTTGGTTTGATAAAGGATTTAATTTATTTCGTAATAATTCTAAACCTTTTTTGCTATCTCCATTTGGAGTATCCGGTGAATAATTATGGGCTCTTTTGTCAAAAACATCAATTTGAACTTGATATCCTCCTGAATAAGCAATTCCTGTTTGATATGAATAACGAAAACTATCCGCTGAAAAAAGCGCACCAACAATCATAGCAATAACTAAAACAATTAACGTTCCGATTCGGATAATTAATTGACTTATTGCTCTTTTATCTTTTGGCTCTTTAATTATTTTAACTTGTTCTTTCTTTCCCACGCTTGACACCACTATTCTACTTTTCAACTTTTCTTTATATATTCTACACTATTTCTTATCTAATCCTATGATTTAATAAACATACCTTTAAAATCATCTAACGATAAATCTGGATCAGTAATTTTTTGATTATTCATAAATTCAATTATCCGGTTAAGTTTAATATTAAAAATATAATAAGCAGCATCACTAACATCAATAATTTTTTTATCAACTAAAATTATTTTTAATAAATAATTAATAACATCCTGTTCAGTAATATTTCGATTTAATAACTTTAAATCTACTGTTTTTAAACTAATCATTTTTAAAACATAATTAGCAATTTGTTGTTGTTCTTTTTGATGATTTTGCATTATATTTACACCTTACTTTAGTTCCAATTATTATTATAACTAAGTTATTTAAAAAATTAAGCAATTTATGTTAATTTTTTTAAAAATTCAATTGCTTTTGATGTTAATACCCGCCCCCGTGGGGTTTTTAACAAATAGCCCTTTTTTAATAAAAATGGTTCTAAATTATTGGTAATTGTTAAAAGCGGTTCATTTAAAATTTCTGTTAAAAAGTCAAGATTAATTGAACGAGAATTAACAACCAAATATTCATATACTCGATAAAATAACCGCAAAGTGGTGCGGGGATTATTACGAGTATAACTTGTTAGTAATTGTAATTCATTAGCTGGTAAAACTAATCCAACTTGTAAAAATAAATTATTTAAAATTTGTTGAATTTCAAAATTACTATATTCTTCAAAATAAAAAACAGGGGAGTGTTGCAAAGATACGGGTTTTAGTTAAAAACAAGATTATATTTTGTTTTTTCTTTTATATATAGAAATTATTAATATTAAAGTTATTATTTTTTAAAAATTTTAAGGAGTTGAAATTATGCAAACAAAGCAATATTTTATTTTGCGGTCGTTAGTGAAAAAGTATGGTAAAGATATTGTTATTAATACTGTCAATAAGATTGCAAAAGATATTGAAAGGCATCGTACACGATGCCTTTCATAAAAATCATATTGCTAGTTATTGTTATATATTTATTATTTTAACTTAATTCCTAATTCATCCAATTGTTTATCATCAACTGGACTTGGTGAAACTGTCATTGGATCAGTTCCTGTTGTATTCTTCGGAAAAACAATCACATCCCGAATTGATTCACTATTCGTTAAAATCATTGCTAACCGATCAAGTCCAAATGCAATTCCGCCATGGGGTGGAACACCATAATTAAAAGCATTTAAAAATCAACCAAATTTGTTCTCAATTTCTTGGTTTGATAATTGTAATGATTTAAACATTCGGGTTTGAACTTCACTTTGGTGAATACGAATGCTTCCTCCCCCAATTTCATAACCATTTAAAACTAAGTCATAAGCATCAGCACGCGCAGTTGCCATTTTCTGTTCAAAATTATCAATAAATTCACTAGTTGGCGCGGTAAAAGGATGATGAGCTGCTTCATAACGTTGATTTTCATCTGATCATTCATATAATGGTCAATTAACAATTCATAAGAAGTGATATTCATTCGGTGGAATTAAAGCAAACATTTTAGCTAATGCTACTCGGACTGCTCCTAAAGCTTGGCAAGTAACTGATCTTTCATCACTAACAAAGAAGAATGTTCCAGCTTGTTTATTACATTTTTGTAATAATTTTGCTTTTTCATCATCACTAAGTACTTTTGCAAGTGGTCCTTCTCAATTATTCTTTTCTTGTTTAACTCATGCTAACCCTTGTGCTTTGTTTTGTTGGGCAATCCGTGTTAATTCTTCAACTTGTTTTTTGCTGACTAATTGGGGAAGAAAAATCCCTTTTAAACTCAACTCCTTTTTTAACGCTGTTGCAAAGACTCTAAATTCAGTTTTCGCAAAAATATCTTTTGCATCAAATAACTGTAAATCATAACGCGTATCTGGTTTATCAGTGCCATATTTTTCAATTGCTTCATTATAATCCATCCGAAGAAAGGGCGTTTTAATTTTAACTTTCATCACATCTTGCATAATTGTTTGAAATAATGTTTCAACAAAATGGATAATATCATCGCGCTCAACAAAACTCATTTCTAAATCTAATTGCGTAAATTCTGGTTGACGATCACTTCGTAAGTCTTCATCGCGAAAACACTTTGCAATTTGAAAATATTTATCAAATCCGGCTAACATTAATAACTGTTTAAACAATTGCGGTGATTGTGGTAACGCATAAAAATTATGGGGATTTAAACGCGAGGGAACTAAGAAATCACGGGCACCTTCTGGTGTTGATTTGTTTAAAATTGGTGTTTCAATATCAATAAATTGATGAGCATGACAAAATTGCCGAATTGTTTGCACTAATTGATTTCGTAACATAATTTTTTGTTGCATTATTGGTCGACGTAAATCTAAATAACGATATTTCATTCGAACATCTTCTAACGCATCAGTGACATCATTAATAATTAATGGCGGCGTTTCGGCTTTTGATAAAATTGTGACTTGTTTAGCTGCAATTTCAATTGCCCCGGTTGGTAATTCTAAATTCTTACTTTTTCGTTCAATTGCAACACCTTCAACACTAATAACAAATTCATTTCGAATTGTATTAATCATCGCATATTGGGGATGCTCTGGTTGGACAACAACTTGTATAATCCCTGTTCGATCACGTAAATCTAAGAAAATAATCCCCCCTAACCGACGATTCTTTGCCACTCAACCACTTAAAACAACTTTTGCTTTAACATTTTTTAATGTTAATTCACCACAAGTATGTGTTCTCTTCATTATTTCTTCTCCTTACTTAAAACTGTAATAATCTTGTCAAACTTAACTTCTTGTTCTTTTCCTGCTTGTTGGTTTTTAATTTTTACAACATTTTTTTTCAATTCTTCATCACCAATAATAATAGCATTCTTTGCTTTCAAACGCTCTAATGATTTAAACTGAGCTTTAACACTACGTATTAAATAATCACAATCAACACGAAAACCACTTGCTCGAAGTAATAACAACAACGAAGCAGCAAAATAACGCGCATGATCAGATAAACAAATTAAATAAGCATCAAGATAAGCCTCATCAGCTAGGACAATATCATTCGCAGCTAAAGTTAATAACAATCGTTCTAATCCTAAGGCAAAGCCTACCGCTGGATAATCTAAACTTGGTTCAAAGGTGTGCACTAATTGGTCATACCGTCCACCACCTAGTAAAGTTAATTCTCGTTCTGCTTCCTCAATCACAATTTCAAAAACAACACCAGTATAATAATCTAATCCTCGTACTAATTGCGCATCTAAGGTAAAAGGAATTCCTAATTTAGTTAACAACTTTTGAATTGCCACAAATTCTTCATTTTCTGTTGGGGTTAAATAATCATAAATCTTTGGCGCATTACTAAATTTATCATGATCAATTTTACAATCTAATACTCGTAATGGATTCTTTTGTACCCGAATTTGACAATCAGCACATAATGTTTGTTCTTGGAAGAAAGCTGTTAACACACCAAGATACTTTGTTCGTGCTGCACCAATTGTTAAATAATTTAGTTTTAATGTTAAGTTTGTTAATCCAAGTGTTTTTAATAAATTATAACCAAGTAAAATAACTTCAACATCTAATAAATAATTCTTAGCTCCGACCACTTCAACTCCAAACTGATTAAATTGGCGTAAACGGCCATGTTGAGGTCGTTCATAACGAAACATACTCCCAAGATAAAATAATTTTAATGGTAATTCATATTTCCCATATAGTTTATCTTCAATAATACTGCGAATAACAGGTGCGGTTCCTTCTGGACGTAAAACAAATGCTCGCTCTTTTTTATCTAATAATTCAAACATTTCTTTACTAACAATATCGGTTTCTGCTCCTACTGAACGCACAAATAAATCTTTTGCTTCAAAAATTGGAGTTCTAATTTCATGATAGTTATATTGCATAGCAAGACTACGCAACATTAATTCTAGGGCACTTAATTCACTTGCTTTTTCATAATAAAGATCTTCAGTTCCTCGTGGTTTTTGTATATTCACAACTTTCTTCCCTTCTAAATAAAAAACTAAAAGATTGCTTAGGAACGAAAAATCGCGGTGCCATCCTATTTCATTATCTTTTAGTTAATGCGCTTACTTGTCAAAATCTATTAAATTTTATCTTCATGTTGTCATCACACTTTAAAATTCCAATAGTTTCCAGCAGCCACTATTTCTCTGTTCAATTATTGTCAACAATAATTTCTTTCAATTAAAATTATACCTATTTTTTTAGAAAAGTAAAATAAATTAGCAATTTATGTCATTATGATGTGATGAAATTAATTGGAACTTTTAACAATAAATTTTATTTGGGGATAACAATAATTATCCCTCAAACAAAAGACTAAAAGTCTTTTTCTTATATAATGTAAATTGTAAAACAAATTAGGACAAAACAACTCTTATTAAAAGAAAGGAGTTGTTTTTTTAATTAAAAAATGAC
>DWAV01000227.1:0-23720 GCA_018231305.1 Noctuana lactifera
TTTGCATGCATATTCAGTAGGTCTGAGAATCGGCTAACATCTATTTTTCATACCCCTAAGTGTTAAGGGTGGTCCACCCCTTAGTTTTTATGTTATATGCGGTACGAAGTTCGCGGGGTCAGCTAGTATAATATGTAACTATTGATCAATGAATTTATTAATTTACATAAAGCAATAGGTAGATACTCATACATAAGTAGGGTAGATACTAATATTGTTAAACATGGCTGTGCCAGTGCTGGCTACATAATTCCATAGTATAAATCTAAGTTAATATTATTATTACTTTTAGATACGTGTTTTCCCGTCTTTACTGGGCATTGAGCCTTGTCTACGTGCCACTGTTCCTAGAAGAGCGCCTGTCAGTTAATCAAACGGAGGGATCGGAATTGGTTGCCAGTGTTCCTCTTGTTCTATATCTGTCATCGCTTTGCTTCTCATTTCTTCTTAAGAGTAAGATTAGTAGCTGTGGCAACCAGGTGAGTTTTAGGCTGATTAATTTTTCTAGTTATTAAATTAGACTTTCCAGATTTTACCATTTGGTAAACTAGTGGGCAGTCTTTATAGATTTAACATGAAAATGTTTACGTTAAATTACCTTTATAAATTGTCTGCAGCGAAACTATCTGCTTATTTGTTGTCTTTGTCAACGTATCCATTTGTTTACATACGATGTTCAGTCGTCAACGGCAGATCACACGGAGAGGCATCCACCTTTTAATCACTGCAATGGACTTTGGTGCCGGATAATAATTGAGTGACGATCGTTAGAAAGTACCACAGCTCTATCTGAGGTCTTACATGGACGCGTTGCTACTCCTGACAGTCCTGACAACTGAGAAGGTCGCCTCATTTCATGATCCCCAGCAGCCACACTGCAAGGTGCAAGTAAATGTTGTCATACAAATTATGCCTTTTCTGTTTTTCTAGGTGGCGTATATGATCGGGAGTTTCATGAGTCTGATTAGCTGTCTTTGGATTGCACTTGCGATCGATCCTGAAGCCAGTGTCGTACAAATATATTTAGTTGCAGCGCTTATAGGTTCGATTTTAATATACGTCATACCTGTTTATTTTAGCTCACATTCACACTAAAAGCCAAGCTCCTTGTGTGGTGAGTACTTACCATTGACACGCATAGATACTTTACCTGCCACCTACAAAAATATCGGATTGGGATTTAAATTTTTTTTGTCATCATTCCCCATCAGCGGGGACTTCTTCTTAGTGGGGATTTCTGGAATATATTAAGCTGGACTGGAAAAGTCATACATGAGCCGCCTGATGATAAGTGTTTACCGTCGCCTATGAACATTTACGTTATCTAGAGTTAAGACATTTGCAGATTCTTGATAACACTATTTTTTAAACTACTCATAACATTTTAACACGAAGTCTAAAATGAAAGCCTTATTCCAAAGTTAGCACGTTTCTAATTAGTCTTCATAGAACCGTCCTAGAAAGCCTAGTTAGAACGATTATTAGAAGTGAAACGAAAATTGTCAAACGATAAATCTGTTTGTTGCTGAAAAAATAATTTGTTTCAGGCGCTGGAAGTTCAATTACACTAGTATCCAGTCTCTGCATAACTGCTGATCTTATAGGTCCACACTCTCATCAAGGAGCTTCAATATATTCAATTGTTACCTTCGCTGATAAGTTAGTCACCGGGATAGCGGTTGTAGCAATAGAGAATTAGTAAGTGTTTTATAGTAACTATAATAATGGCTTAACCCATACAAACTCCCATTATCTAATATAAAGGGAGGCGGGCGATATACTAAAAATCCTGAAATAGGTATTTATATTTTATTAATTATAACAAGGAGTCCCTATATCAATGTTTACACCTCTAACATCAAAATTTACGGAAGTCTCATACAAACTTCCATCCCTTAAAATCTAGGGCCTAGATAAGGGCCGGGGCAAAAGTTCCAAGTTTCAATGTTTTTTTGTTTGTTACTAATGCTAACTTCATAGATTCCAAATTTCTTAAAAATTTTAATTATCACGACTGAGAGAATTTTGTTTATCTGGTCTTTTATTCTTACGCTTCACTTGACTCGTTCTGCACTGCCGTGTGCCCCCAGACAGGGGTTGCGCAAAATACACGATGTTGTAATACAAAAATGTCGTAATTGAAATACTAAATACAAAATCCATTTTTAAACTATTGCAAAAATTAAACACAAAATACAAGAGTAGTGTTATTTATTTATTTAATATTCTTGTACAAACATACATTACATAAGACAAACGGTTACAAAAGAAGGAGGCACA
The DNA here is from genome assembly GCA_018231305.1 of Noctuana lactifera. Taxonomy (NCBI): domain Eukaryota; kingdom Metazoa; phylum Arthropoda; class Insecta; order Lepidoptera; family Hesperiidae; genus Noctuana; species Noctuana lactifera. Next base: position 2,281 of record DWAV01000227.1, read on the forward strand.
AAGGCTTTTCAACGTTTATTTAAAATACAAATCCAATACTTAAACAACTTTGAAATACAAAATACTATTTAAAATACAATGTTTTATGGCGGCCAACTTCAAAGTGTTTAAAGAAATCGTTGCATTTTTTATTCACTTAAAAAGAACATGGTTGCAAACAGTAAGGGTATTCTGTCAAGCCTTCATAAAAAGTTTTTATTTTATTCGTTTTTGCTTCATCCTAAATGTATCATTAAGTAATTGACTGAAATTTATTTTCAATTAAAAATACAAATTACAAAATATATTCGTTGGGTATTTAAAAAACCAAATACAAAACAGGAACAATATTCCATAGTATTTTAAATATAAATACGAAATACCTATGTATTTGTATTCAAATACAAACAGCCCAGTCCCCAGAAACCCTAACTATACATAATTAATTAATTAATTATACAGAACCCATAAGCTTGTAGCTTTATAGGTACTGCACTATACATTTTAGATTTAAATCACAATATTCATAAATGTATTTCTCACTGAAATTAAACAACGCATATTTCATTTTACAGCAAATGTGAAGATTCTCTTCTGTGCCCGCAATACTACAGAGGAGTTTTGACATATGCCTGTGGTGGAAGCGCAGTCCTAGGAATACTATCATTGACTTTCACAATAATTTCTTCTAGACGTAAAGCACAAACATTAAAATAATTAATAAACACCTGCTGCTGATAAATAACCTATGTTATCTTTAAAAATAAATTGCAAACCAAATTTTTTATACTGGTTTTATTGGTAGTAAATTGAAAATATTAATATATGGAGTATGTGTATATGCAATTTTTGAATTAATTGCTTGTAGAGTTAAATTTAAATAATCCATAGAACAATTTTTCTTGGCAGTATTTAATATTCTAAAATATCGTCTCTCTCTGGCATTACTAAATATCCCTTCAATATATAAATTATACAAATTAGTACATTTTTTAAACATTGGTGTAGGATTTGGTAGACCAGAAAAGTTTGTTGATCTATCAACCACATAAATATTTTCTAATATTATACATTGACTAAAAGACGAAAATAAAGTATTAAAATCTATCCTTTTATCTAGTATTCTTATGTTTTTTATACTTTTACTAAGCGGGATACTTCTGGCAATAGCACCACTACAGGGATAAACTGATGGCGATTCCACATTAAGAGTAGCAAGATTTTCACAGCACCGAAAAAGAATATTAAAAAATTCATTACTGTATCGTACTGAACTACCTGCTAGACTTAAATATGTCAATTTCTTCAAATATGTATCGGTCACAGAAAGAGTAACAATGCCAGGATTACAAAAATATATACTTAAATCAACAGTGTCATGATCACAAAAAATATTATCATAATTCAAAGCCTGGCAAGACGAAACACATCTTTTTCTCTTAAAATCTGGCTCATTATTATAAGCTTTATTTGAATTTTGTTGATTTTGATATATTTTAAAGACATTATAATCTTTTGCATCAACACAAGTTTGCGTTGGTTCTGCATTTGTTACATCAACTTGATACATAAATACTTTTTTTAATCTGTTTTTTAAATTGCAAAAGAATAATTTATCAAATGTAGTTGTAGCCCTTTTCCATATGAACATGCCAACATTACCAGCAAATATGTATTCTGAATCAGAAGTATTAAGTTGAACAAAATTAAGTGACTTAATAGTAAAATGTTCGGAAAAAAATTCTTCAAATTGTGGTGATGCCCATATTGAATAAAATTTATCATAATGGAAGATTATATACTCCATATCTGCAGATTCAAATAGGGGAAAAAATACTGACCAGCTGGTATAATTCATTTGATTTAGGTGCATTGCCTTATGTATTATGAAAATGCTTAAGTGATTATATTTACAAATTGTAATTATTTCTTCCAAATATACTACATTTTTCCAGTCACAAAATGTGAATGTCAGATTATTAAAAGCAGATTCAGATAAAATCACTGTAGGCTTTTGATAAAGATCACCTCTCATAACTAAATGTAAATCTGTAATATTTTTAAATGCTTTCTGACAGTTCACCAAGGCTTCAGCTCCTTTCAATGGTAGGAAGTCTTTAAACAAATAATCCATAGTTATGTTTTTTATTGTTGGGCATGCACTGTGGATGTCGCACAAATCTTCTATCACAATTCTCGTGTAAGACACATCCAATGTTGTCAAACATTTCATTTTCTTTAAAGCCTGAATAAGTGAAGTGAAAGTCAAGTCTGACACACCAGACATATTCAATGTGCAAAGATGTCCTGATATCACTTTAACGACAGCTAATCGTAATGAATTTGCTGTTGCCAATGTATTTAATGAAAAGTTACATGCTGTAATCACTCCATTTATTGCTACAATACTTTGCATTCTTTTACATGTTTGGTATAGGTTGATTTGAGATTTTATGTCTAATTGTTTGGTGATGATAATTAGAATCTCTTCTGGCAGATTTTCTAGATAAGACATTATTTTATTTTGTTTGTATTTTTGTAATAATAATATTGAAGTTGAGTTTTGTACTCAAAACATCGTCACAACAATGCACCTGTATTAAGTACGAGCACTGAACTCATTCATATACGATGTTTTTCAGTGTGTTAAACCTTGAAAGTACTGCTACTTGCAGTCTTTCAAAAGTTACAACATTTAAGATCGGTACAATCTGCAATCAATAGTTTTAGCAAGCGGATTTACTTTCCTTTTCTTTGTTTGTAAATGCAATTGTTGTCGGTAAAGCAAAATTTGATCAATTTCATATCATAATATAATATCGACTAAATCGACTAATCGACAATCGACAAGTCTTATACGCCAAGGCCAACCAAGTACGGTCAACTGTCAAGTCAAGTGTCACAAAAAATATGTCTATCTATAATATTGTCAAGTTGACAATGTCAACTCAACCACACAGAGTACACACACCACACAGTATAGTGTATACTGTATAAACACAGAGTCTATGATACACAAAGACTACTTAGTGAGGGCCGATTATTAACACAGACATAATGCTGCGCAAAAGACATTTTCGGAATACTATAACACGGCAAAACGGTGTTATTTCGTTATCAACACAAACACTAGTGTTTTACTTTAAAAGATTCCACAATTTTTTAGCAAAACTGAATTTTTTGGTATGTTTTCGGTTAATATCGACTATAGGACGTGCTTATATCTGTTTTAAAAATGTCAATAATTTGCTACTACATCTACATTCGAACCACAATAAAATTCGAACATTTCGAACGTAGTATTCGAATGATTCGTAATGGAAAACTGCTGCCTCTAAAAAACGGTGACATCACTATATTTTTAATAAAGTTGGATAGTCATAGTGTTGGATGTACAATAAAATTGTAGATAACATAATGTCGGTAATTTGGTCTTTGGATGTGTTTAAAGTTTGATAAAATAGGTAACTCTTAGAGTAACTCGGAGTTGAGTTGCTTTTTTTAACACTAAGGCTTTTCGTTTTCCGTTTCTGACTAGAATGAGTTTATAATACGTGTACTATATTATGTCATTGTGAGATTTAAATACGTAAATAAATGTTATCATGTAACCCCATAATAACAACATAATATTCGATTTTTAACCAATTAAAAATAAAGAGAGGAGGTTTCAATGAAAAATTTCTCTGATTTCTGAAGTGTTAACAAAAATCGAGTTTTTGTTCAATAAATATTATTACTAAAATTACTAAACCTCTGAACTATAGCCACATTTCAACAAGAAAAAACATACACACACACGTAAATTAGTATACCTATATCCCGTAAATATCCCGCAAATATTCCGACATAGTGTCGAAAACAAAAATAGAAAGATAATAATTCTGTAATATTTATTTGTTTGTATTTCTTTCAAGTCGAAACAGTGTGAAAAGTTGACGTAATTTTTGGGGTGATAGTGGAAGGGCTAGAGACTTAGAGGGCTAGAGTAAAGAGTGGAATAAGATAAGGCTACTTTTTACTACATAATAATATCTTCTTATTCCTTCGAAGGTCTTACAGGTGGAGTTAAAAACAAAACTTAATACAGTGGTTCCTTAGGTAATGTTTGATCCTATAAAGAAAGTGATTTAAATAGGTATGAAAGGATTTTACGTAAATGATTATAAATAGCAATTTTTTTTAATACTAACTATCAACTTAGTACACTTAATACCTACTTCATTTCTAACCGACGACGTAAGAAAAATAATAAAATTTGTATTACCTACTATAACCATTCTGAGCGGAAATTACGTATAAATGTTTAAAATAATTTATTAAAAGCTGGTCACATTGTTCATCATTTTTCCCTGAATTTTTACGTCAAAGGAGAATCTAGCTGTGGCAATATGGCTGTAGCGTTCGAGTTTCGCTGGTAGTGCGCGGTGTTCACATCATTTCTAGTATAGGACGGAGTATTTCCGACGGATCTAAAGTTTAATTTTTTAATTTTTGGGTGTTTAGTATTTGTGTTAAATATCGTTTTAATCGTATTCTTATAGAGAAATTGCTGATTTTTATTTCCATCGTCACCAGAATTCACGCGACGACAAAATGGCGTCGCTTGACAAGATTTTACTGCAAAATAGATTTTACAATTTTATCGGCATATCATAAGTAAATTGCAAAAAATGTTTAATCAAGTGATTTCTTATGATTTTTTTAAATGAATTAAATACCTTTATCTAATTTTTAACCTGCAATTATTTATGTAACGGCGTATTCTCTGAATTTTCATCAAAATGCGTTTGGTAAGTGTATTTACAGCTTTTTCATCAATGTTTTTGTGTATTTTTTGATATTATTAATGTTTCCGTGTTTTCATAATTGGAAGAAAGTTCTAGAAGTCATGGGTGTGGCCCTACAAGAGGGTTAAATTTTAAGACGTAATATTGAATAAATTGTGTTCTGCGATTGTTTACAATGTTATTTTGTGTTTTTATGTATTAAAAGTTTATTGTTCCACGCCAAAAAGTGTTTTCAATGATTCTTTGTTACGTAATCTATCCATAGATGCATGTTTCACTGATTTTGGAAATGGACCCATTTTTGCAATTTAGCTTTGAAAATAGGTCTCTCTACTTAGTGTCCACCTACAGGGGAATATTTGAGGTTATGTTGTTGAATTTCAATATATTTAATGTACTTAAAATATGTCTAAAGTGGTATAAAGCGTGGGGTTTTCTTAGAGTTATTTGGGACTAATTCTTACTTGTTTTTCTTAGAAAATGCTTATTATTCAGTTCCAAAACAATGTATCTTTTAGGTTATGTTGTTGTTTTGAGTGTAATATTCAATAAACTTCTTATTCTTAACATTTACAGTAATATATTTTAGTAAAACATTATTAAATGTGATCCAGTTTTAATTTTTTGTTTCTACAAAATTTTTTTTGGGGGGTTAATTCAATTTAATCTATTATTTTGGTCCTGTAAATTATTTTATAATGTTAGTCATTCAGATTTTAAGCATTAGTTTTCATATCTATTTTGAAATAATCATGTGACCATAAAAAATATGCATATTAGGTATATATTATATTTTTTCTTATATTACAATTACTGGCTTTGTATTAGAATACTTACTATTGTGCAAAATATTTGTATGAACATTTTTTACAGATTGATGCTAATGTCACTACTAGTTATCACTGCTAATTTTGTCCAAATAATTTGGGTGATTAGTGTATAAATATTTATAATATTTTTCATTTCAGAAGGGTTCAATGGATGAATCTGGTAGTGAGTCTGTGAGTGATAAAGGTGACAAAAGTGATTCTAGTGGATCCGGTTCTGGTAGTGATAGGTAAGCTCCTAGGTACTTATAAAATATGTTTGATTTTCTTTAAAATATTTCCAATGTAATAATTTAACTAAAATTAATTGACAACAGTGACAGTGGTTCGAGTTCTTCTGGTTCTGGATCTGGAAGATCAGGTTCAGAAAAGTCGTCGAATGACAGATCACACTTAAGTGATGATACTAAGTCTTCTCCTAAAAACAGCAATCCAAATTCATCCAAATCCGATCATCACACTGATAAAGATTCCTCAGAAGAGGAAGCAATTAGAAAAACTAAATCTAGAAGTAATCATGGGAAGGTGAAATCAGATCTCTGGGAAGATAATCCAGATATTTATGGGATTAGAAGATCAGGTCGTTCTCGGAAGGAGCCAGACAGGTTAAAATTGGCTGATAGTGATTCCAGCGAGAAAGGGCGAAGTCATCATAGGAAAAGTAGGAAAAAGAGGTAACATTTTAAGATGATATTTATAACAATTAATTTTTCGTTTCAAAGTATATCAAATTATTTAAAATTCAATAGTGAAAATGTAGTCAGATATTTTTAAATTAATTTATTACTTGTTATTTTTAGTGATTCATGGAACTCTGATACCTCAGATAGTGATAGTGACCTTAAAGGTTCCCCACCTCCTCCCTCAAAGCGACCAGGCCAAAGAAGTGTACCTCTCAGAAAAAAGAAACCAACCAGAAGAAGACGGTTTACTAGTGATGAAGATGAGAGCACAGAAGTATCTGATGATGATGCAAAGAGGTAACTGAATATTATGGTCTTTTAGGTTTGGAGTTTCTTGGAGTGGTTTGGAGTTAATGAAAATGTTTAAAATGTTTTCAAATAGTGATTCTGGTTTTATAAAATCTGTAAATAAAGAAATACCATTTATAAGTTTAAATAAATAAATTCTTTATTGACTCTCACTACATAATCTAAGACATGATAGTCTCTTGTTGATATGTTAGTCTTAATCCAGAGAAGTGAGAGTTTCAAAGGATTCTTCATTCTTTTCCAGTATTATTATTTTTACATTAACAGATTAGTGACCCTTATTAGTAACAAATTAGCTACCCAATTAAGGTATACATACAAAAAATTTAATAAAAATGTAAGTGGGATTACTAATGTGGGATTTACTTCTTAGTGTCTTCTTGCATTGAAAAGGTCTTGTTGGTCAACAACATATCGTAACCTACATTGGAACTCCTTTACGACAAAAACCACAAATATAATGATTGACTTTATAGGGCAGTTATAAATAATAGTCGTAATCTTTGAAGGAGATAAGCAAAAAAAATTTTCGGAGTCACTTTGAGAGTCTCAAATTATTACTTCTTTGTTAAGTGCAAAGTAAAAATTATTGATGTGAAACGTCCATCCATTAACACAGTCTCATATCTACATATCTATCCTATGTCTCCTATATCTATAGTGTATGCAGTGCTAATGTGCACGTTGGAACTCATTGACGGAAGGCTGAAATAAAAGATTGTTTTTGATTGTCGATCCAGAAAACCAGTTGTTTCAACATGTGTTGAACATAAATATTATAAAAATGACATTTATGATGTGACTCTTAATATTCTACTTCTATTAAACTTCCAAACATTTTAGTTGGGTTTTTGAAAAGTGCTGAATTCAAAATAAAATAAAAATAATGAACAGTTATTTATTATTCTGTTATAAATAATAATAAACCCATTGCTCTTGAATTGGTATTAAGGATAATATTTTGAGGGTTTTAAATAAAAGTAGGTTAAAACGTCTTGAGAGGCGAGGCGTGAGGGCAGTGGGGGAGATACTTTCTTTTGATAATCTTTTCGTGTTTCATACACTCCTATTATGTATTCGTGGGTCCATACTATAAGATGATATAATATACATAAAGAAGATTCTTAAATAAGAATGTAAAATTGAATAATGTTCATTATTTGCAGTAGAACAGCAACAAGGCGCACTGGTGCTGCCGTAAGCTATAAAGAAGCTAGTGATGAACAAACTGATTCCTCAGATCTTTTAGAAGTTGAAGGAGATGGTGAAGCAGATGCTGAACCGGAACCTGAAGATCATAGTGAAACAATAGAAAGAGTTCTTGGGATACGACGTGGAAAAAAAGGAGGTATTTAAATTTTAGTTATTTGTTAATGACGTTATTCCCAATTTTTTTTAAATAAAATTAATAGTCACTATAATAACTATTTTGTCCACCAACATTAATTAATAAAGAAGCATTCTGGTGCAATTGTAGTATTGAATTTTAGCTAATATCTTCTTGTCATTATAGTCACTGGCAATGTGACTACAGTTTATTATATAGAAGAACATGGGGATCCTAATGAAGGATGTAATCCTGATGATGAAGACGAAACTGAACCACAGTACCTGATTAAATGGAAAGGATGGTCACATATTCACAATACTTGGGAATCTGAGAAGTCACTCAATGAACAAAAAGTTAAGGGACTTAAAAAATTAGAAAATTATATGAAGAAAGAGGCTGACTTATCATGGTGGAGAAAGCAAGCTGGTCCTGAAGATATAGACTATTATGAATGCCAGAGTGAACTTCAACAAGAGTTAGTCAAAACCTATAATAATGTAGAAAGGATATTTGGTAAGTATAAAATTGAATGACAAATATAATGGAACAAAATATGGATTCTGATTTTGGTGATTACATTTATAATTTTAATATTCAAGCGGAGCAGTCCCGAGAGCTGGAAGGTGGTGGAACAGCTCATGAATATTTTTGTAAATGGGAATCTCTACCTTATGCTGATGCTACTTGGGAGGATGCAGCATTAATTGAAAAAAGGTGGCCGGAACAAGTTGAAGAATTTAAATCTAGGGAAGCTGCTAAAACAACACCATCTAGACATTGCCCTGTACTTAGAAGGCGGCCAAAATTCCACCAAGTCAAAGAACAACCTGAGTATATAGGCAAAAATCAGGTAATGATTTATTTACAGGGACATCTACAGTTTTTGTTTTCATCATATTATTATAGTCCTCCATCTAATAAGTATTACTTTGTACTTATTGATTTTGTGTCAAGGGTTTTTAAATTTTGTAATTTAATGCTCTTTTAACTAACTATATTAATACAATTTACATTCTGTACAATCCAATACACTTGTTTATTAACAAACATATAGGTATATATATTAAGGTTCATTCGTTTAGGAGCTGCCATGCCACAGACAGACACAGAAATACACACGTTAACCTTAAAACGCCCCTTACAAAAACACTAAAAACAACAAAACTTTTTGCGCTGGAGTTTAGAATAACTCAATATGTAATGTAAAAGATAAGTAATATTAATCTGTTAAATGTGATATAAAATAAATGAAAATACATTTCTTTTCAGACTTTCAAATTGAGAGATTATCAGATGGATGGCTTAAATTGGTTAATACATTCCTGGTGTAAAGATAATTCTGTCATTTTAGCAGATGAAATGGGCTTAGGTAAAACTATACAGGTAATTGTTATTGTTCAAATACTTATACTATTCCTTTTATTTATCATAGTTATTATATTATTCTCATCAATATACTAAAAAAACCTCGATGCACCGTCCCATATTAATTTTAGATTAAAAAGTGTCCTTGATGCAGCCTAAAAAAATTTAAAAAACATATTTAAAAGACAAAATATATTAAAAAAATCTTGGAAAGCTTTCTGATTATAAAGTGCGTAAAATGAAATATTTTTACCGAGGACATTTTGAACCTCTCATGAATCTTGTTTTTATATATCATTGCTATATATATCTCAATGATTATTCTACTAATTTGCAAACAGATAGTAAATTATTTTTTTAATGGATTATTTATATAACATACTTATTAAACTTTTTTTTCCAGACAATATGCTTTTTATATTATCTCTTTAAATCTCAACAATTATATGGACCTTTCCTTTGCGTTGTTCCTTTAAGTACAATGACTGCATGGCAAAGAGAATTTGTCCAATGGGCACCAGACATAAATGTAGTCACATATATTGGAGATGTTGTTAGCAGAGACATTGTAAGTAAAACATAAAAAAAGTGTTGAACTGTATTACTGTAATTATTTGAATACACATTAAGACAGCAAGTGTTATAATTATTAAAAAAATTCTTCATAAATATCTTTACTATTAAAAAATTTTACTATTCACAGATAAGACAATTTGAATGGAGTTTTGCTAGCTCGAAAAGATTAAAATTTAATGCAATATTGACTACCTACGAAATTTTACTTAAAGATAGACAGTTTTTGAGATCTTTTAGTTGGGCTTGCCTGCTAGTAGATGAAGCTCACAGGCTAAAAAACGATGATTCTCTATTGTACAAGGCATTGAAGGAGTTTGATACTAACCATCGACTATTAGTTACTGGCACACCTTTACAAAACTCTCTGAAGGAATTATGGGCCCTTTTACATTTCATCATGCCTTACAAGTAAGTTTTAATTACGTTACATAAATCTATGCTGCTTGCAACCCTTTTGCCTTATGGCATACGGGCATGGTTCTCCCTATAACTGTGAAATGTCTGGACCATACTCCACCATTCTGATCCAGTGTAAATTGGTGGAGATATGGGTTAGTGGGAAATGTTTATATTGGTTAAGATATTGTACTAATATTTATGTGAAATAATATGCATAGTCCACATCAAGGCAGCATAATTGAGTATGTTCAAGGCCTTGTTGAGGTGTTAGAAATATGTGTCATGCATTAAGACAAAAATAGCTGAAACTAACCTTTCAACATTTTCTATTTCATTTTAGATTTGAATCGTGGGAAGAGTTTGAGCGAGACCATGAAGATGCAGCAACAAAAGGGTATGAGAAACTACATAAGCAATTAGAGCCATTTATATTGAGGAGACAAAAAAAGGATGTAGAAAAATCTTTGCCTGCTAAGGTAGAGCAAATATTGAGGGTAGAAATGACCTCAATTCAGAAACAATATTATAAATGGATCCTTACGAAGAATTACAGTGCATTGCGGAAAGGCGTAAAAGGTTCCATTAATTCGTTTATCAACATAGTTATAGAATTGAAAAAGTGTTGTAATCATGCATTATTAACGAAACCTGAAGATTTTGAGTCGCGGGCGTCTCTAGCGACTACGGATGCTGTAGAGGTAATTAAAACGAAAAATAAGTAATTTTATTTGTTTATTCAAAGTCACTTGTTTTACTTAAGGATCAAAATACTATTGTTATAATATTTATATTTATTTTCAGAAACTTCTAAGAGGATCTGGAAAATTGTTATTGCTCGACAAATTGTTATGTAGGTTAAAAGAAACAGGTCACAGAGTTCTAATATTTTCTCAAATGGTTAGAATGTTGGACATCATTGCAGAATATTTACAAAGGAAACATTTCCCTTTCCAACGCCTTGATGGTAGCATAAAGGGTGAGATAAGAAAGCAAGCACTTGATCATTTCAATGCAGAGGGTTCTCAAGACTTTTGCTTTTTACTCTCTACCAGAGCAGGTGGCCTGGGAATAAATTTGGCAACAGCTGACACAGTAATCATTTTTGATTCTGATTGGAACCCTCAAAATGACCTGCAGGCTCAGGCTCGCGCTCATAGAATAGGACAAAAGAATCAAGTAATTAACATGTGATTTAAATAATATTTATTTTACTAAAAATAAATTACAGTTGCATATTATAATTTAACTTTTTTGACAGGTTAACATTTATCGATTAGTGACTGCTAGGTCTGTGGAAGAAGATATAGTAGAAAGAGCAAAAAGAAAAATGGTGTTAGATCATTTAGTCATCCAGCGTATGGATACTACTGGAAGGACTGTACTTAACAAAAGGGACGCAACAACTTCCAATAACCCATTTAATAAGGAAGATCTCAATGCAATATTGAAGTTTGGGGCAGAAGAATTGTTTAAAGATGATGATGAAAATGATGAGGAACCTGTCGTAAGTTACATTTTGAATGCAATAGTCATTAATGTCTCTAAACAAATGTAAATTTTGTTCTTAGTATGGCTGCTTTTTCAGTGTGATATTGATGAAATCTTACAACGTGCTGAAACCAGAGATGAGGGGCCATCTATGGTTGGTGATGAGTTACTTTCTGCATTTAAAGTTGCTAGTTTTGCCTTTGATGAAGACAAAGCAGTAATGGAGGTTAAAAAAGATACTGGAGAAGAGGACACTAAAGACTGGGTATGTAGAGAAAATAATTATTATTGCTTAATTTAAACAGAAAGCGAATATAAAAAATAAATTAAACTATTTCTTTTGCTAACAGGATGACATAATCCCAGAAAATGTAAGGAAAACAATAGCGGAGCAGGAAAAGACCAAAGAAATGGAAGACCTGTACTTACCCCCCAGAAGAAAGAATTTGCAACAAAATAATTTGGATAATAGTAAGTTTAAATGATATACAGACTATCAGCATTATTAACATTGCTGTTTCATTGTTCTATGAGTATGCAAATGTTTTTCAAAAAGTTAATTTTAAGCTTGAAGTTTATTAGCTTAAGCAACTTATTACAATTAGACCACCTTGTATGATTAGCCTATCCGATTCGCCTATATTTTTCAAAGTTATGTAGGTTGGTTAATAAACTTTGGGCTAAATTGTTATGTTTAAAGGGAGACTCCATGCTTAGCATCGGGACTTTACTTATGATATTATGGCTGTCTTCAGCCAGTCTTTAGCAGTCTATTTTATTGTGCATGTATACAGTCTTATTTTATTGCCTGATGTATTATAATATTTGATTTATTATGTTCAGAGGGTGGTCGTAAACGACGTGGTCGTGGGTCCGCGGAGGGCGCTGAGGGAGCGGACGGCGAGGGCGACGCAGAAAGCGACGCGTCTGATGCTGATGTGAGTGCTGACGACGACCGCCCCCGCAAGCGCGGCCGCCCGCCTGCCTCCCACCGCGAAAAAGTCAAGGGATTCACTGACCAAGAGGTGAGATTTGTTAAATCTTAAAATCTATCTCTGGTCATACCAGATGTCATCATATATGTACCCATATTGAAAAAATTGTGAACAAGAATTTGTATTATTGTTTTCTTTTATTAAGTTATTAGGATCACACGCATAAGGTTTATTCAAAAATTATTTTTACGATCGGTTTTACCCTTTTTGTGATGAGGCAATTTGTATACCGAGTTAGCGTAAAACTTGCATATTTTACTAAATGTAACTTATACGAAACTGAAGGCAAAATTGTATCATAATTACAGGCACAAAAAGTTTAAAAAAATTTGAGTTCCAATTAAAAATCGTTTAGGCATCCGTATTGCCCATGCCTGAGTCATATTGCATACTTTTTTGTTTTATTAAAATTCAATTCAAAACATTCGGAATTAGTTATGAAATTTTTTAATTTTAATCTAAAGCATAAAAGTCAATATGTTTCTTATAATTTCTCAATAGATACGAAGATTTGTTAAAAGCTTCAAGAAGTTTTCGGCACCTTTGAAGCATCTCGACAGTATAGCGTGTGATGCAGAACTACAAGAAAAGCCTTTGGCTGAGCTCAAAAAATTGGGTGAAATACTTCAAGACAGATGTAGAGTTGTGCTCAATGAAACTGCTGGTGCATCTAGTATGTATATATATGATGATAAATTTTACAAATACAAATAAGAGAGACATTTTATTAGTACTCATCCATCACTTGATTTATTTTAGATGAGCAAGGTGATGGTAAAAAAAATGCAAGGAAAACATTCAAACTCGGCGGTGTTCCAGTAAACGCGAAAACGCTTGGAGCTTGCCTCGACGAACTTGCTCCATTAGATGATTTCCTTCCGCAAACGAAAGAGGAGAGGTTGAAATGGCAGTTAGATTTTAGGTAAGCTCAACTAAAAAAACAATTACAATTGTTGTTTAGTTATTAAGTAGTTTTTTTTATCAATCTAGTAAGTGTGATGTGTGTTTTAAAGTTTTAATTTTCTAGGACAAGGCCTGCTAACTTTGATGTTGAATGGGGTGTGGCAGATGATTCCAAACTTTTAGCTGGAATATACCAGTATGGCATGGGTTCCTGGGAAGCCATAAAAATGGACTCTTCATTTGGAATTGGAGACAAAATACTCACTAATGAAGATAAGAAACCTCAAGCTAAGCATTTGCAGTCAAGGGCTGAATATTTGCTAAAGCTAATTAAAAAGTTGCTTGACCAGAAGAATGGTAAACAAAAGCAAAGAAAGCCTAGAATGAAGAGGGGTAACAAAGAACCTGTAACAAAGGATACAGTAGAGGATGATGCCACATCGGGCGATGAACACAGAAAAATAAACAAGGCCCATAAAAACGAGAAGACTGAAAAGGTTTGTATAGATAACATTAAATTAATTAAACATGCTTTTTATATGTTTAAGAGTAGTAACAATTCAGATTCCATATATTGCAGGGTAAATCAGATTTTTCTACACACGATGAAACTTCCAATGATAGGAAAGAAAGAGATAAGAAGCGATCAAAGAAGGAAGGCAAAGACAGGACAAAGGGTGACAAGGTGAAAAATCGTAAAAAACCAGCTGGACCCATGCATTTTACCGCAAACAATGAGCCCAGAGCATTAGAAGTTTTAGGTGACCTTGATCCATCAGTTTTTGAAGAGGTATGTTCCTTGAAACACAGTTATGATAAAAGGAAATGATTTAAGCAGCTTCATGTAGCATGCATTTAGGTAGTAGAATATGTCAGTTCGCTGTGAAGGAAGTCTTCAAGTTCTTGTGTTTTGAATGTGTGACCATCTTAGTCCACATGAGCAGCATCCCATCTACTTACAGACTTTATAGGACCTCTAAGTCCATGGGTTGGAGTGACCACTTAACTTTGGGGCCACTAGTCTGCTATTTTACTATGGTGGCTTCTTGATGGTCTTGTATCTTGTTTGCATGCTCTTTTGCCACAAATTTATGCCAAAAAACTTTCCATACATTATTTTTACAGTGCAAAGAAAAAATGAGGCCTGTAAAGAAAGCCTTACGCGCTCTTGATAATCCAGACCAGACTTTGACAGAATCAGAACAAGTTACAAGAACACGGACATGTCTTACGCAGATTGGTAATCAAATAGATATTTGTTTAGATGAATACCCAGATCCTGAGAAAAAAGTTGAATGGAGAAGTAATCTTTGGTATTTCGTGTCGAAATTCACAAATTTTGATGCAAAGCAGTTGTATAGGTTATATAAATATGGTTTGAAGAAAAATACTGAAGCCAAACAAAGGAGTGGAAAACATAAGGAAAATGTCAAGGTAAAGTAGATAAGTTTAGTGGTTTATGATACTTTACATAATATCTATTTATTAATATTAATGCAAAAGTTGGGTGAGTTGTTTGTGTCACATATAATCTCTACTTACGTCTTTAATTTCTGACAGAAATTTTTTTCTTGTACACGTCACGTAAAATCGACTAAGGAATTAAAAAAAATTAAAGTTAAAAAAAATATTTTATTTATTTTTATTTTGCCTTTAAACATTAAGATAAGTATATTGTAGAATTTCTAAGATTCTATATACATAATTAGATTTCATGAAGACTGATATTATTATATTAAACTTACTTTTAGGCAAACAATAAACATAGTGTTAACTCAAATAATCACCTGAAGTCACATAAGAAAGATCTAAAGAATAATGACGAAAATAGAAAAGATAAGATGAAAACTGTTAAGGAGAAAACGGATAAGGCCAATGATAAAATTCCACATACCTCAGGAGTAAAGAGAAAATTAGAAGAAGGTGAATGTGATCCAGAGCCGAACGAAAACAAACGGCATGAAAGGTAAAATTAGTCAACACTAGCGATATAGACAGCCCCAGTAACTAATAAGCTTCTAACACAGATAAATAGGTTATATATTGTTATTTGCTTGTACATCTCATTTGCATTCTTTCATTTCGACATCTTCAACGCTATTAACTCGCTAACCTTAGCTGACGCTCACCACCATCTCGCTTCTTCCATATCAACAGACATAAACACAAGCACAAGGATCGCAAGGATAGGGACGGAAGCGTGAAGCGGGACGATTTAATGTACAGAGAGCGGAGCAGATCGGAGCGAGACCGTGACCGGGACCGCGATCGTGACCGTGATCGGGACCGCGATCGTGACAGGGAGCGGGATCGGGACAGGGACCGAGACCGAGACCGAGATCGCGATCGTGATCGCGACAGGTCTCGCACTCGACGGGATAGCGGCGGCGCCGGGCCTCGGCCGCGGGGTCCGTACGTGCCCCCGCACACGCACGCGGACCACGCGGTGCACCCCGCGCACCCGGCGCACCCCACGCACCCCGCGCACCCCGCCTGGACGCCGCCCGCCTACCCGGGTCCGCGACAGTACCGCGGGGATCGCAACCCGCGCTCTCACGACAAGAGACGGTAAATATAATCGTAACTTTTTTTTTAAGTTTTTGTAATTTACATAATAGGTCCATTCATATTATGCTCATGATACATACTGTTAATTTTTATTTAGTTACATACTACATGGTTCTGACTACATCATTTCGGATATGGACGTGAATGTATTTAAGATTGTTTGCATATGCCATGGCCACACACAAAGATATCCACGAACATCCAGACATAGAAACAACACCAATCTAAATTTAGCAGTTAAACTTCCCCCTGCTGAAAATCGAACACAGAACCTTTCGAATCAGTCCAGACGCCACGGGTCGTCGTTTCTTAGGATGTTATGTCCATGCAAGCAACATCTGCTGTAGGAGGAAATAAATGTTAACCTTAATCCACTTCGAAAACAGTATTTGTGTATTTTAATAATATGAATATTATAATTAAATCTCTTTCAGGTTTGGCAGTTACGCTCCTATGGCAGCGCCATACAACACGTACTATGATAACGCGGCGATGGCCAGCAGTATGGGTTTCCCCCCCGTACGTTCGTATCCGGAAGAGTGGCGAGGCTACGCGCAACCTGAGTACGCGTACGATGAAAGAGACTATGAGCGCGAAGTGTACAGAAGGGATTATGATCGTCGGGCGCCGCCCACTTAGTATATTGTTCTCTCGGACGTTCCTTGTAAATATAGGTATATAAAATCATTTATTATGTAAATATTCGGTAGAGATCTCTTTCCGTGGACGCTGGTTTAACCATTAACTGTAAAGTGTAAGTGACAAATAGTGCTGTGGTTTTTATCTATGTGATAAGCGAAGCGCATCGATTTCGATTTGAGACATTATTGAACTTTGTGACTGTGTTTTGTAAGTGAGACTGTATAGTAAATTAATTTAATACAGAGTCTGCCGATTAATTAATAATGTACAGATTACCTTTATATATAGATACCATTAATTTTTATATTGTTTCAATTTTGTTGCCAATTTTACTGGATTAAATTAAATAGGTTTTTTTATCTGCTAACCTGACACTATTTATTCAAAGCCACAATTAATTAGGATACCTATTGTAATAATTTGACAGAAGTGCTGGTGATAATATAATGTGTTGAATAGATAATGTACAAAAGATTTAGCTACAGATAGTAGATTTGCATATAAATAAAATCATGTGCAATTGAAAACATTGTATAGCTGCTTATAAAGGGCACATAAAATTTTGTCATTGCATTTTAGCAGTGGAAAGGAAAGAGTATTTGATTTTTAATTCATTTCTCATTATACATGCATTTGCAGGGTCCTGGTAGGGCTCTTACAGTCCTATTTTTATACATTATGTAAAGTCTTATTCTCTGTTACATGCAGTGAATGTAATGAAGAGTCAAAGCATCTTAATGGTGTATACCATGATAATAAACATATTATTAAAGTTAATTTGTGTGTTATTAAATCTATACATTTTCCCTTTTATCATTGCCTGATTCCTGATTATATAGAATGTGACAATATTGGATAGTAAATGATTATGTGGATAGACAATAGATTGTATATAAAGGTTACTAGAAAAGCGTTCATACACAATTACTACAGCAGTAAAATAAAGTATCCTTCATCAACAATGTGACAAACTTTAATCGTCAGTTAATAAATCTATGATTAGAAGTCTAAATGTCCTCTCATATGGACCTTTCCCATCAGACTAATTGTCTTTCTCGGAATGTCCTTTTCTCACAATGCCCTTTTTACTACGGCATGTGCGCTTTTTTCCGACTTCAAAAGCACCTTTAGGCACCTCCAGAGCATAAGTGCTGTAAGTAGATAGGTACGTTCAATATTTAGGACTGGTTTGCCTACTCTGATGGTATTTATAGGAATGCCTTATTTAACTTAGATACTCTCTGGTAGTCTGTAGGTACGCCTTGTTCTTTCTTAAGTAAATAAAATTGTGAAGTAGAAGACTACGTAACTACCCTATTGATATTTTTTTACGATTGTAGGTACATAAATACATTAGGTAGTATAGAAAATCCTGAAAGCAAAAGAAAAATCCACTAAGGACTACAAAACGCCTACTGCGCATGTCTGCTTATGTTCTGTTGAATGTCCACAGTTTCATTCAGTTCAGGAGCTACAGTTCCATTCTAGAGTCGTCGTTTTGTTGCGAAATGTTAATATTTTATGTGTAAACTGTTTTTCATTTTGTTTCACTCAACATCGACAATCCTGAGTTGTTATTTATTGTCGTGTTTGTACTAGTGAATGTTACAGGTAAGAAAATCTTCATTTCAGTTTAAACATAGCTCTTAATTAGATTTACGCTCCATACACTTAAGCATGTAATGTAAACACGTTAGGTGCTATTGAATATAGATCAATAAATAAAGTGGTTCTATCCATCTCGGATTAGCACTTGAGGCACCTACATTTAACTATCTAACATTTCGTCTGAAGTCTGTGTTATTGAAATTAATAGGTAATATTGGGAGATAATTTTTTTGTGAAATAGGTTACTTAATTTTTTTTAATATAAAATAATTACATTATTAGATGTATATTTTATTCTTCAGATTGATATTCAATTTTGTCATCGAGAGCACGATTGTTTGTAGCGTTATTAAAAGCTAATTTAATTTAGGTAAATATTTTATCTTTTAATCTACATAATTACTAATTACATACTACAGGTACCTATACCTACATGAAAATAAATTATTATCACCTAAATTATTTTTAATAACAACTAGTTTATTAAAAACTCTTGCCGCTTCATTTGCTCCATTTTTTGAGTAGGTAGTCTGACTAGGTAAGTACCTACTTAGGTACATATCTACTTGGGTATTTTATAAATAATTAGTGGTAAATCATTTAAATTAATGCGTCGGTGCAGGTACCTCATCTTATGTACCTATTTACCTATAAAATAAAAGGCAAGTAGGTAGGTAAGTTTTTGCCTATTTAATATAATTATTATGTCTTAGGTTCTAGATAGGTATCAGAAGTAGGTCCTACCTAGAACTTATAAAGATGTGACATAAGTTTTAGGTTGTGTGGAATGAAGTGATCACAATACCTACTTTTTGTTTGCTTGTATCGTTCGAATGGAAATTAGTGGGTCTATTTTTATTTTATTGGCTTGGTCCTAGTTAGGTATTTCCGCTATTTATTTAGCGCACACTGAATCCCTTTGTTTTTGTTATGTTAAAAGGAGCTCGAATGCAGTACGATGTGTGATGGCAGAAGCAAGCTCGAGACGCAGCAGGGTCAATCAGGCTATGGTGGCTATCCATGCAGCGATACTTTGCCTTCTGGTTTCAACTGCATACGGTTGCTATCTGTTTCCCAGTGGTGAGAACATAAATGTTTGCTCATCAATTATTTTTAATTTATTTATATGTGTATCTATTATTTATTTATTTATCTATATTTGAGATTACACTTCCGGGAGCCAAAACTTAATTACTTGTAGGTAGATTGAGTTTCAGCGTAGGTACCGCTCATACCGACAAATGTATATAGGTAGGTATATAGACTCTACACATAAGGTCAGTGATAGTGGCCGCAACCCCATTGTATTGTATAATATGTTTTATTGTATAATATGTTTGGCCAGTCACTGAATTTCCAGTTCCCCGTAAACCCGTAGAAATGCGGATAAAACACTCACTAAAACACCGTTTTATATCTCGATCTACTTTTGCCTTTTCTCCCATTGATCGCTTACGACTGTGTAAGTTCGTGGGAAAACAATTTTTGTTGCAGTCATTTGAAATAAAGTGCCTGTTGTGGTAGACGTGCCAGATCCTTGTCGCGGCGTGACTTGCGGCCCGGGGGAAAACTGTCGCCCTACAGCCGACGGGAAAGCATACAACTGCGAGTGTCCAAGCTCCTGCCCCAGTTACGGGGACCATGAGGGCTCCCGACCCTTGTGCGCCAGCGACGCCAGGGACTACCCAGGCGAATGTGAAATGCGACGTGCTGCCTGCGAGGCAAACAATAATATAACGTTCAAATATTTTGGTAAATGTGGTGAGTAGGTGCATTTTTTTGTTGTTATAAATAAATGACGTCTCACACTAATAGCCCCAAAAAGCCCTGTGTCATGGATGCCATAGATGCACACAAAGACAAATAAAAACACACAGTCCGAGGACGGACATATAAATTTATCATTCATTATCCATTCACAACCTTAGGATTTCTCTTTTGTTTGAGTTATACGTGAGTTATTTACTCATTTACTATAAAAAAATTCCTTTTCAACTCTTATTTTAACTCTTATTTAAATAAAATAAAATAAAAATAAAGGGCCGAAACTGGTACCCGCACAAATTAGTTCTTCACCAAATTTATATCTTAGGATACATAAATAGATAATAATGAAGGAGTCAACGGAGTAAAGTAAAGCACGAGTTTTTTTTTTTCTCAGATCCTTGTTCGGGAGTCACTTGCCCTGATCCAGAGGTGTGTCAGCTGGACGAACAACGCGCGCCGTCGTGTCGTTGCGCCGAACCTTGCCCTCTGGAGTTCTCACCTGTTTGCGCCTCTGACGGGAAAACTTACTCCAACGAGTGTCAGATGCACCGCGAGTCTTGCCGCGCTAGGAAGCAGTTGAGGATTATTTTTAAAGGGCAGTGCAGTTCTGGTAAGAATCTTTATTATTCTAAAAGAAAAACATAGCTATTTTTTTTGGATATACCTACCTTCCTTACGTGCGATTCAGTTCCATTTAAGCTTAAGACATCAGTGCTCACAGTTACCTAGTACCTTCTAAACTAGGCACGCATTCATAAATTGAACTTAAGATTGAGATCCATATTCAGTATCTATCAAAGTATAGGTACAGGTTCTCATACGATGGACCTTAATCTAGACCTTTAGGAATTGTCAACCGATTAATTTGTAGGTATCAAATTGAACTGTATTTCAAATAGCAGTAAATAATTGGGCGCAAAACAAGAATTTAATTTTCAGTTACCAAATTTCACCGATTACAAAAAATGTGGTACCTTATTAACTGATTGTAGGTAACTTGTAGGTGGTAGAACTTGTATGGTTCGACCGGGGAAGTACCACCCATATCTGCCGTGAAGCAAAAGAAACATTTCAGTTGTGTTTCGGTGGAAAGGGGCGGTTGCTGGCCACACTTACATGAGGCGACCATCAGCATCCGGGGTAGCAGCGCAACTACATGCGACCTCAGGCAGGACACGAGCCTGCTTGAGGTTGGATGTAGATGTCCATGG
>DWAV01000228.1:0-23614 GCA_018231305.1 Noctuana lactifera
ATTATAAACTTGGTAGTCAAAATTAAAATTATTGTTTAATGTTATAATAAATGTAAGCTTTCTATTAAGCTAACATTATTGTAAACTTTTAATTACCTACCTAACTATCTAACTATTTATTTCTTGAGAAAAAATACTATGTAAACATGAAAAATGTTATTTAAACAGTTCATAAAATATATTAACTCTTAGCCAAACTGGAAAAGGCGTTAAATTGTGCTATACACTAGTAACAAAGCACTTTCAAATGCAATTAATTATACACTATCTATTTATCTATGTTCGTCGAAGCCCATGAAGGGAAAAGTTGTCTCGGCCGCTGAGGAAAAGTCATTGAACGGGGGCGGGCGGGCGGCGCGCATGCGTCTAACGTTTTGACGGCTCTGTGTTACAAGCTTCTTGCCTAATAATGTACACACAGTTGTGATGGAGAATTTAGGTTATTTTGTGTGTTTATCTTTAAGATCTGGTTTATTAGTGCCACAGAAAATGTACTGTAATAGTTTTAAGTTAAATAGCGGCACAGAAACGTTTGTGTAGCGTTTTTCTTAGAAATTAGTGAAGATGAAATTTAATATGACTACATTTCAAATTAAGAATTAGAATTATGCGAATTATAATTAATGGAATACCACTCTCTATAAACACCGAATTGGCATAATGTGTAAACATTTTTGACGTGTGTACAATTAACATTATAGGGCTTATTACATTCTTAAAGAAAACATGTAGGTGACATTATAATGATTCTTAGTGGTAGTCATGAGTACATTAGGTATAATAAATTAATAATTAATTAGTTATTCAATGAAGTGAAGTGGTAGTATTGCAACCCAGGCCTGTGAAGTCAGTCCTTCCTAATCGGCTGTCATTTGATTGTGCGTCAGTGTGTGAGGGCGGCGGCGTAGTGTTGTGACGCGGGGAGGGCACGCTCGGTCCTGGTGACCGAGTGCTCGTTCGTTCAGTAGTGTCCGTGTGTCGACGGTGACGACTGCCTCCGTGCCTCCATGCATGCGAGTGCAGAGTCAGCACGATGCGGTGGCGCGCGCGCGCGGCTCCTTCTCGCGCCAAGGAGCGCGCGAATATCAGTTTCTTCATCTTTGTCATGTTCTTCGCTGTGTTCGGTGTAATTGTTCTCACTGAACTTCTCCTTCTAGAACGTCCTGCGCCAGGATCAGCGAGGTCCCGATACAATGAGGAACTACAGGTACAATATTTCTTTATGCATAGATCTTCCAAAAGCCTTTTATTATGCTCCAGGATGAGAATGCTGATATCCTGTATGTTATTCTCTTCGTATAAAAGTAAACAAAGATTAGTGTAAGTATTTTTAAATTAGATAATTGAGACTACCTACTTTACATTAAATTAAACGGTATTGCGGTACTTAAAGGGGAGACCTAAATCGATCCGGAGTACCTACAAGGAAATTGTTATGTTTAGATTAACAAAAAATTACCTATTACCTAAGTACCTATTTATTGTTTATTTTATTTACAAAAACGTATACAAACGGAAGTTTAGTGCAGAAGGAACGCTGCTGTGTCTGGTGTGGCTTCCAGAGTACGTTGATCGATATTATTTGTCATAAACATTGCCTCGCGGCTTTGCAGGATTGAATATACTTAAAAATATAGCTTTTTTGTTTATGTTACATTTAATTTCTGAACCGGCTCTTATTCGATAGCTTATCAACTATTACTTAATATTATTATACTTTATCATAAACCGTTTAATCATAATAATATGTAGCTATAATATATTATGTCGTTTAACATTTATGTATGCCGCCTAATTTTATTAAAATTATTAACTTGTGTGAAATTTTATTTGCAGTAAAACAATAATACCTGCCTTGCCTATGTATAATCTTTTTACTGAAATTCAAATTCATAATAAAATTTAGGTACTAATGGATATTTGAATGAAGTTGAACCAAAATGTAAAAATAATCTTGAAATTGAAGAAAATACTTGAAATCGTGATAAAGACAATTAAATATTATCGTTCCTACTCTTTATTTCTATTTTCACAGCACTGCTGTAATAAATTACTTAGTAAGTTAATGAAGAATAATAAAAAATGCGTGCGATCTTGTAAGCCAGTACTATGGACTATCGCGTGTACTAGTAAATAACAAAGATAAATAATTGAAAAGATCACTACGCATGAAATACCGGTTCGTTTGGACAAAGACGGAGACGAGGTCAATATCCACCGGCATGGGACAACAGACAGGCAGTGTCAGTCAAACGGAACTAAGTTTCACGCATCTGCAAGTACGAATACTTGCCTTATCGGAGTGATATCTATCAGGGGTAGGGTGAAGTGAACCCATATATGTTTTTATTGTACCTATAATTTTTTTAAATGATATGTTCATGTTCAACCTATATGCCGCCATGTGATAGAGGTCGACTGGCTGAGTATTTTAGCATTAAGTGCTCTTTGACAAATAATATAATATTACTCTTATTATAGAGAACTCTCAAGCATGTAGGTTTCCTCGTGATTTATTTATTCGTCCATAGACGACACTGAAAAAGAAGAGCTGGTGCAGACACGCATTGAACTCCATTGTTAAGCATTTGTACACAATTTTCTAAAATACAACCAACTCGGTATGAACAGTAATGTACACTGTTCAGTACCTACGTATTATGTACAAGTATGGTATTAAATATTTTTCGTCGTCATTAAAAATGTTCCGATTTCCCGTTTTTCAAAGGACGGAATACTTTTGTCGCAAAATGTTTCCAGGAAAATCTGGGCTACGATACGACTGAAAGGCAACGAAATCTGTTTTTAATCCGACCTTTTAAAAATCGCGGTTTAATTAAATAACATTTTCGCCTAGCCCAATTTTTCATACTTCTGAAGTGTACCTATGTATCGAGTGCTCGTACGTGTAACGAATATGTATTTTGGTTAACTTTGGTAATATAATTATCTGTAACTGTTAGTTTAAGTGCAATTTTTTTTTAAAGTGTTTCTGGTACCTACTTGTTTTAGCCAACTTACTTACCTACTTTCTTTGCATGTATGAAGTTCACTTTATATACATAACTACACATTAAAAACAAAAGTACAATATCTACATAAAATATCATTATATACCTATTCTCTTGTAGTTCCAGATTTCATTCCCATTGTAATAATTTATTTACACAACTGTAATTATTTAAATTCGTGCGTCATTTCACCATAACACACTTGGCCAGCTTGGTGACCCTTCTTAAGTCTAACGAGAGTAGACTTAAGACTGCTGAATTTTTTTTTATAAAATTACTTCATTGATAATTATAATTTTTTATTATTATCTTTATTTATTATTATCTTTTGGCGTTCTTTTGTTTATAATAAACAAAAAATGACAAGAAATTGTATAAAAGCCTTCTAATTAATAAACTCACTTAATGAATCAATTAGACTACTTTTGACACGGATATGGAAGGAAAGCTCGTTAGCTTTAAGCTTCGCTGATTAAAAAGAACGAGCATTAATGAGTTACTGCGCTTTAACTCGTGTTTCTTTCAATATGAAGTTTATTTTAGTTACACAGAAAATATTTTATTTATTTATGGTTAGTTTTGAATCTTTTCAATGACCGACGATGCAAAAGTTTCTTTATACAACTTTGAAATAATCACAATGCTGCTAAACTATGGCTGTAATACACAAAGGTATTTAGTGTTGAGAACACAATATATTTTTATGTTTAATTTGTCACTATCATTAGTAAGCAGTGATAGCGTAATGGTTAAGAACCGAGATTTTCACCTCAATTCCGTGGATTTGAATCTTGACATGTTACCGGTATTTGTTTATATCACAAATTATGAAAGCAGTTTTGAAATCTACCAGGCAAGAAATTCAATAGTTTACAAATTGATGGAAGATAAAATAAAATTAAAGCAATATTTTCTGAAAAATAACGAAAGGAAACCTAATCTAACGTAGCCTATTCTAATATGTTTAAGTTAGGTTAGTTTTTGAAAAAGGCAATAAGTGAGTATTACAACGAGAGGGTTTTTAGTGCGGCAAGAATTACGCATAACCCGTTGTAGCTCTCACGATAGCCGGGTACCTTTTGAAGGTTCCACGCCCCCACACAATTTGTAAGTCCATGGACGAAGTTGTTATGCTTTGGTATTTCTAGTACAATCTTTACCTTGCCGTCTAGCTACAAACGTAGGTACATCATAATAAACCCCTTTTAGCGGTTCCGTTTCGACATGATTGAACCAGAAATAGCTTTCTGTCAGAGGGATAAGAATATTAATGGCTGAGGGATGGGAAGGATGGGTTGTCCCTTGTCGAGGCCTGTCTTTTTCAGTATTGCTTCTGTGGTTTGCGTTTGATTACTACGAATGTTTTTCTATTTCCCTTTAAAAAAAGACAAATAAGGCCACGAGAAGAGACATTGAGAAGGAACTCCAATTATATCTAAAATATCCGTATAACTTATATACGAATACCATTTGTAAGAAAAGTTGTTCAATCCACCAATCGAGATTCGACACTGATTCTGTACTTGATATTATTTAAAAAAAAATTCGTTTTATGAAACTTTTGAATAAGCAACCATTTTAGGCAACAAACTAAAGTGTAACATATGAAGGTTATAGTTGTTCCCCCTTATCCAGAAAGGCAAAGTTTATCTTATATCCGCGTTCAGAAATAGAACATTCATTGTGTTGTTGTTCCAAGTCGTTATACTCGTTAGATAAAAATAGCACACTGTAGTGATGCCGCTTAGAATTAAGACGCTTTCGTAAGAAGCTTGCAAATTAGTGTCTGCGCAAAAT
This sequence comes from Noctuana lactifera, assembly GCA_018231305.1. NCBI lineage: Eukaryota > Metazoa > Arthropoda > Insecta > Lepidoptera > Hesperiidae > Noctuana > Noctuana lactifera. The sequence continues at coordinate 4,809 of DWAV01000228.1, forward strand.
AGTTCTGTAAGAATCTTTTTAACGGGTAAAATTATTAATGGTTACTGATCCTAAAATACAATGATAATAAAAGTACTTTCCAGCTTCTTAGTTTAGTAATGTAGTGGTGTCTGCAAGATTTCACGTTTTATTTAGTTATTGCAAGGTGGTCATGACATGATTTTTGATGTGAAACGTTTAAAGCGGCTACACCTAGAGCGAATCCAGCATTCGAAGTAACCCTGTATATCCGTTCTAGGGAATAAATACATACATACAGTTTAAATAATATAACCCTCCGTTTAGGCTTCACCGTCTTAGGATATAATTAGCGAAAGAAGAAGCGAAGAAAGATAAATGTTACGAGTAAGTTAGGTAAATGTCGAGGATGATTTACCTACTAGATAAACATATCACTTTGTTTAATGGAGCCCAATATCATAGTATTCAGTATTCAAAAAGAATGCGTACGTAAAACACGGCACAACACAATGAGGTTTTTGTATGTATTCACGCTTAATACCAATAAAATAGGTACGTTGAGCGTTCAGTAATTTTCATTAAGGGTTTCAGCAATTATATCTCCCACGCTCCCGATTTTATTAGGTAAGTCTAGATAGAAATCCGACGGCGAAGCCATTGAAAATTTGTATTCAAGAAAACTTCTGAGAAGAAAGTTCGTTCGTTATTCTTTCAATTCCACGGGCTTTTGTGAAATTACTGTCTTTTTTCTCTCTCAATTTATAACAATTAAGAGTGGTTGTAATTACCACCAAGACAGCGTTATTGTTGATTTTATTTTTACCTTTGTACCATTGTCTTTCTTGCATAGCCGTCTATGTTAAAGTTAAAGATCCATATGATTATAATGATCTGCTCATAATTTCAGATTGTTTCAAAGAATACTTACAGGATGTAAAACCGGTCAAGTGCTTGCGCAGTGTTAGGTTCCGTAGTTCGACTATTAAGTAGTTTTACTTTTAGCTTTGTTATACCTATAGAAGTATAACTAGTATATACTAGAGAAATGATTTTTTTTCATGATTTTGAAGACAACCAATTAGCTGTTTGGAAGTGGGAGGTGGCACTAGAATCCCTTTACACCCCTTTAAAGCTGGCTTTACACCCCCAACAGGGAGGCCGATAGACAAACGGACGATATGGCGAAACTAATTCTCATAGTATTAGGCACTTACCAATAGGAACATGACTAGTTGGACAAAACTACCATTTGCCTCGTATCGGGTAAATGTGAAATAGACTTTTTCTTAAACGTTATATACTTAGGTTACTTCTTCTTTAAAAGATACGACTCTATGAAATATTTCAACGACATGGCAGTGTCGGGCCTTACCAATGCGACATCATGCAGTACTATTTCATAGAATTTACACCCACTGAAGTTGTCGATGTCTTGTCGGGGCCCTTGTCGTTTGTTAATGAAGCTCCGATACGTTGTTTGTTGTTTACTAAATCAAACAGGTAGCGCTTATCTTTAGGATGAGACTGCACGAAAACACTTATCATTCTTTATTGCGCTACGCGTGGGGAAATCTATGCGATATCGGATATCCTTTAGCGTGTAACGACCAATGTCGTCATGGTTTTATTGAATTGAAGCATATAAAGTGATGTGTTTGTCAACTTTGATAGATGTGGGTCTACCATTTATTTATGGTAGCAATGTTATAAATACTAGTAGGTAGGTCAGTATGCACAATATAGTAAACATACGTCAATGTTATGAACGTACTACTATGACGTTACTAATCCGCACTTAAGAAGATTATAGGATATGAAATACGTTGGCAATTTAATGCACTTGATTAAAATCGATGTAGGTAGGTACTTCATATCCCTTTTTCACGTTACACGTAATATCCTGTTTTTGTTAAAATATTTTAATATGCGAATGGCTTACCCTACGTAACCCATGTGCATACACGGTTTTTTACAACCGCGTAACTTGAGGTTTAAAAATAATTTCTTCTGACTGTAGCCCCAAAGAATAATTTACAATTTTAGATTTTTGTATGACTTTCCTTAACTGTATGTTAATACCTGAAACCGGACCTTTGTTGTTCAAATAAATAAAAAATTGAAATTGAAAAATTTGAATTTGAAACAAATTTAATACCTGAAGCAAATACCTTATAATGAAATCAAACATCTTGAACCCGGTATGGTAGTAACAATGAATACTGACTATAAGTAGATATCATCTGCTCTGCACATGCAACGGAAGTAGCTTGTTTATAACAATATACTAGCATACTGGCAATTACGTGAACGATTACGTAAGAGACCTATAAATAACATAATACTTAATACAGAAATCGCCCATGGGTTACAATTCAACCGTTTCATTTTGCGACACAAATTATATTTTATTATTGTATTAAAATAGTATTTTATCGTTTATTAACTCTATTTGGTCACTTCACTTTTTCTATTGTAAACTCCAGAGGACCTTTTGGCGCTTAAATTATACTAACAACCTGACAACTATGATGGTTTATTTAAAAAATAAGAAATTTCAAAGATTTTATCCATACAAAAATTTGAAATGCCATGATTCGTTTATTATATTTTACAATTTATGAGGGAATGTGGTATGTGAATAATTTATTACACTTTCGCTATCGAAGACTGTTTTTAAATGATCGTAACTAAACCTATGTTACTTACATAAAATATAAAACATGCAAGTTTACTGAATCCCTTTAAAAAAGCCGGAATATTTCACGAGCTTATTTATTGTAGTACCTAATGGAGCAGTTCAAACAAATTTCCCAACTGAGTCTACAGGAAATCAGATTCCGTGAGAATTACGAGAAATGGAATCGATCTTCGTCAATAGCCGATGAAATTTTCCAGGGTTTTGCATTCAATAGGCAGTCTGCGGTATAAGGCGTCCATTAATTTTATTAGAAAGAGCGCCGTCTCTCGTCTCCTCGCTCGTCGTAAAACAAAGAGCTGCAACTAATATTGGAAATGCCAAAACGCTTACGGGTCCAATAAAATTATAGCCCATTGAATTATTTTATGCCGGAATTATTTTCCGCGCTTAAATTTTGAGATGAGTCTTGAATTGAATTTTGAGAGCTGGTTAGGGTCTTGTTTACGTTTCCTTCAGATTTTTAGAATATCGTCACCCATGTTTTGAAACATTTAGATTCTGTTTGTTTTTATTGTTTCATCTTTCATTTCAAATTGTGACACTAGATATCACTTTACAATTGGAGAATCAACGGGTACAAAGTTAATTTTTTTTTATTGTTTGTATTTTTAACTTCCTACTCCTAAAGGTAGGTATTCATTCAAAATATGTAATTGTCTTTAACTATAATGTGCTAATTGATATTGGCTTCATGCCAAGTTTTGTCAATATCGAACATTTACATCAAAATATTCAACGAAATACCAACGCATAAAACTTTTGATTGCTTTGACCCAATAAGCTCTCAATTTCTCTCAGCAAATATTTACGATTTCGTAAATCTTATAATAAATACAAATTTTCAGTTTGGGGAGTTTATAGCCAAATACTGATTGCCTAGGGTTAAAAAACAAAAAGTACCTACAAATATTTCTAAGACTAAAGAGTATTGTTTTAGTGAAGTGTCTCCCAAATTTTTTAAATAGTGTGATAGAACCTTTTAATAGGGGAGTAGGCGAAGTAGGACATGCTAGTACTACGTAATAAATAATTTTTGCATATTGATGCAACAAAATTCTTTAATCATGATATAAAGACGAATTTTTGAAGTTGGCTAAAAATCGGAGTATACCTAATCATTTATATCTTACGAAATGATACATAATAATATGTTTTTACGTTTTCCCGTTGTTTGGCGACAAGGATAAAAAAGCTTCTGGATCTCAGGTTCTAATAATCCCTTCAACGAATAAAAATTTCCCCCATTTATTCTTCATATGAAAAGGGATGTAGCTATTCTGTTTTTATTAGGCCAGAGGTTCAACCGGCCGTGTGCCGTGTCTGCAATAAATGATTATGGAGAAAAGAAATATAAAAGTGTAGGTATCCCCGCATACCATATTTGCCGTCCTATTGTCGGTACCGCAATCGTATGTAATTTTTATTATGATATACGAGTACGGATAATTTCACCAAAGCCCCGTATATCACACAGCACACCGACTCACTGGAATCGTGTAACCTCTTTTTTACAAAGAATTATGCACACAAAAAATATTCCTCCTCCGTTTCAAAATTTATCCAACTGAAAGGCAATACACGAAGTATACTTACTCTAGGTTAATACAGCTAGTCTGCAATCAGTAGGGTGATTGCAGTTGAGGCCCTATCTCAAGTCAGTTATTGCAATTGTGTCATGTCATCTGATGTCTCGATTTTGTTTGAGATGCTGATTTTGAAATTTATGTTATTTATTCATTGAAAGTTTTCGATGGTTTTCCGATGGTGTGATACTACCGTGCAACTGTCATTGTTTCATTACACAGACTTGGGGCCCAGATATAATGTTTGTATGTTTCAATTGTAATAAAATGAGAACATAAGTAGTTTGTATGTTGGTTTCTTGTTCCTATGAATCCAAGCTTGAAGTTTGCAGGAGGGAAGAGTCTTAAATTTTTGAAAGCCCTATCCGTGACATTGTGACATATTGTGTACTTTATGATTGTATTATTTTGATATTTTTTATTAAAATATTTGGTAAAAGTAATATTTATTTTAAAGTAACTAAGCGATAAAATCTGATACCTAGACTGAAACCAGTTTGAAATCTATGTACCTAAATGAAAGCAATTCCAATTTGAACATCATGTTTGTACAAAGCTATGGAAATACGAGTTGAAATCGAAAAGCGGTTTTTATCAAGTTTTTTGTTTGATTGGACGTATAGCGGCTCGGAAATTAATGTCAATGTAGGTAATTACTTTTTTTATCGTACTACCTCTGATGTCATAGTAGACATAGTGGAAAATTTAATGGGGTACAAGAATATTTGAATGTGGCCAACATTTAAATGTCAGTGTTGCCATTTTTAAACAGTCCTATGTTATGAAGTTTATTCCAAAGCCTCCAAAGCTTATTATGTTCTTTACTTGGTGGGTCCATATTGTTTCTACTCCAGTAAAGATGAAACGAGAATGGAAAGGTGATGTTTAACTGCAGCTTGACAGAGCAGTCGTATTCATGAAACTGATAAAGAACCCACAAAGAGCTGATGTTTCTTTGCAGGCTTAGATAATTCGAACGAATGCCGTCACACAAATAAAAGCTATTCTTGCTGCAAATGTGAGCATTGCTGCCTGTAGGGGATATTACTCGCAATCCACAGGCCTTATTCTACACACCGAGCATTTTGTATCTGCCAACTAATACGAAAACTATTAATGATGAAAGTGAGTTCTCGAACTAAAGTATAAAAAACTCTTTAAAGTAACGGTTTTGAAACACTATTTAGTAGGGAATGCGAAAACTTGTGCTCTGCATCGGTTAAATTTGACGAACAATTATTTCCGAAAGCCCAACAACGTTTCGTTCATATTCATACCTTAGCTAGCAGAACTCATAAATGTAAATATGGCTTCAATCACGATGGAACACAAAATTAAATACTCGCGTATTGCAATTACGGAGATAATAATGAACGTTCATTAACGAAGTTGTATTCCATTGTGACATCGGCAACGTAATGGACGTCGGAAGTTCGATCCGCAATTATATACAAATACGACAAAAGCAACGGAATTAAGGTTTGTCATTATTCCCATTCAAGTGACATTCATACGAGTAATTCACTTTGATCCATCGAATTAACTACGTTAATTTCCTGTTTGGATGTTTTCGATTTAGAATCACTGACTTGCTAATAAGGATGGTACTTTATCTACAGCTATACTAAAAGCAGTAAATAATACCTATGTGTAGCACAGTTAACGTGTTAGGAATAAATTACTGAGAAAGGAAATAAAACAATGATACTGAGCCATTAGTTTTGAATGTCACTCAGGTGGAAAGAAATGTACATTTGATATCGGTTTGTGACTCGTAAAACTTGTCATGCTGTTAGTTTTGCTCGCTATGTTTTTATGGCGAATGAAGTTATTCTTTTTACTTAATGTACTTTTATAGTTCAATTGTTGTTGAATGCGACAAGTTATGGCAGTAAAATGCTCGTATAAAGTATTGATTGATTTATTTGATTTGATCTGATTTGATTTAATTTGAAGGAAATATCACATTGTTCCATAGACATAGGTACACAGGGATATAATAAAATCCAAGGTGGTTTTGCATTCCGAAAGGATGTAGCCTTTTTAATGTCAAATTGGCATATTATCCCTAACGTTTGTATTAATAGCCTAACATTAAAGACATACTAATAAACTTAAGATTAAGATTCATCTTGCCTACGCACTTTTCAATACTTGGTTTACACTCTTGAACTTATGATTCCTCCTCAATAATTTTTTTTCGTATGTTTTCTATGTTTGTAACAACAACGATGTTGCTCCAAACATAGACATATAGACGACATTAAGAACCTCCTCTACTTTTTTAAGTCGGTTAAATATGAAACAATAATAAGGTACAATCTATTGCTTGTTTTTTGTACGACAAGTATTTAAACATATATTTATAGAGTTGTGTTAAAATAAGATTTGCTTTAGGTCCTATTTTTGTTTTATTTCAGGGCTGGGAGGGTAGAACGGAAAATGGGGGCGAGGGTGCAGAGCCGCCGCCGCCGGCGCACGCCCCTTTGGACGCTGTATGGCAACCAGTAGCAGGGACTAGGTATGTTGTACAAAAATGCAGTTTACCAAGGGTAACAACAGCGAAATCGTTGCCAACTGCTCATTACCTCTAAAACTTTCAATCTAAACACCGCCCAAACAAGGAAGATACTTACAGTAAAATCACCTTACCAATGCATCATACATATACACAGGCCGGGTACGATTGCACAATTGGCAAATTAATGCTTGTTAGGTGAAATCTGTCACTACTTCTATGTATGACGCGAGTAGCCTAAAGCGAGTACATACAGATAAGCAAATGTAATCTTTACGGTGACCCAGACTTTTAAAGATGTTTATTAAAAAAGGCCTGTACTAAAATAATGTCCCTATTGACTCTGTTTGCAAGAAACATTAATGATACCTCTATGCCTATATATAAGAAGTTATTAATTATAATGAATCCGTCACTTTACGATAGTCAGAGATAAGAAAAGTTTATAACGAAAATTATTTTATCAGTAGAAGCGACGCTCTTTATTCTTTGGCTCTTATCTTGGTTATTGGGTCAAACGACGAAATAAATTAAATTTGGAATTTTGTCTATCCAAATCTAAAACACAACTTTCCAATATTTTAAGAAATTTAACTACACTTAGGATATTAAGAAATTCATAATAAATAACAAGTAGGTTCTCATCTGTATTTTATTGGTATCTGCTATAACTTCGATAACCTACGTAATGTATGTGGTAATGTTTGTCTGATTTGGCATATTTTGTTATAGTAGGTACTTAACAGTTTTAAAATTTAAAGCAGGCTAACAAAAAGTGGCGACGAAGGTAGAGATTTTAGGACCATCAAATGCACTTAACCTTCTCATTGCAACAACTTTGGCTTGATTCCAGGCGGCACTTGTTTCCAGCATTGCTTCGCTAAACTTTGCTTATTCGCCGCAATTGCCTTTTACGTTCAACAAAAGATGTGGCAAGCCTGGATGCTGACATTATGCATTTGCATTTAACCCTACGTAATTAGACTAAGCGGAGACTGTTCCCATAGTAATTATACTGGCAGTTACATGCTAAAGATATATTATATAGGAACGCTACTTGCATTGTACCTTATTCTAAAAGTATTGAGTTTATATGTAGTGTAGGTTTGCTAACAGTTAAAATATAGGCACCTAAAATGTTTTATTTACAAGACAATGCTATAATATTAATTGTTTTAACTATTTTGTCATTAAAGGTTTCGTGAGTTTTTTTTAAATTATAATAAGTAGGTACAAGCATCTTCACCTACAAATGTTTTTCAAAATTGTCCGACTTGTTTCGGACTTAAGTAACCGTGGCTATTAGCATCAGGAGCTCGCAATTTGCTGGCGCGAGTGTAAAGAGAGTCACGCATCGCAACGCAACAGCCGATCTACTCGACCGTACCTATATAATGTTTTACATCAAAAACATGCAGAAATCTAACTTTTAACAAAGTAATATGTAATTCGAAAGCCTTTTAAAATTTATAGTCCATAAAATGTTCGCTCTTTAGTATGTTTATATATACATTTTTCGTACAAAAGATTAATGGGTTTAGTTTAGACATAACTTTAGATATATTATGTATACAAAACCTATTTTCCAGTAAGAAAGACATAGGTAGGTCGTACCAACGATAGCGTGTCTAAATCGTAGATCGGAAAAACTACGCAATGTAAAAGCTCTTTTGGTAAAAGTGCGATGGTAAAAGCGCATGCCTCACTCAAATAAATAGAAGACTAATATAAAAGCGTTCCTATTTTTAGTTGTGCTAAAAACGTGTAGATATTTCTGTATGCTCTCTGAAATAAATCCAATCTTAGTAAATGCAGATTTGCTTAAAGCTCACAGTTATTCCATGTCGATCGGAAGCTTCACTCGGTATAAAAGGTTTTTCGGGCGTACGATGTTAAGGCGCGTGCTCTCGTCTGAATACAGACTAGGCAGAGACAGAAACGAAATACGTTAGGCTGAATAGATATACAATGTTTCGTATCTGTCAGTCTTTGTCTGCATTTAATTTTGACTAAGTGTGTGCATAATTGTTACTGTATTATAACATAAGCTAAACTGATAACATTCAAAAACATTCACCAATCATTTTATTAAAAAACTGCAATAAGAGTATAAAAAGGGCGGATCTGTCTTATTTACAGCCGGCATCGCTTACACTCTTAATCGAAAACCTAAAACGTATTTCCGATTACTGACTGAAGTAAGCCGGCCAGTAATAACCCAATTTCAACGAAGGTTGTTAGCCTTTGAATCCCACAGGACACTCTATCCCTCGGATTATGTTATTGAGAGGTATCATGTACCCTTCGCGTTCTGATGTTAGATCTGGGATTTTGCTCAACGCCAAATCGATATTACTACGGCCCTAAGCTTAGTTTATCCTATTGTTACGTTAGTCTCCAGCCTAACCTAATTAGTCCATGCATATACATATATTATTAAACTTAGGTACTAATAATAACATGTTTGTAAGGGAGAGTTTCTGGCAAATGACTAGATGGGAAAAATACAATGTTTATCTGACATCCGACGGTAATCACACGAGTGGAGGGGGTCGATGAGCGTCGTTTGAAGCGAGAAGCCCTTGTGGGTTCACCGAGCCACTTGCTTTGAACACACATGTCGTTAGAACAACCTCGCTAGTTTGATGTTTGTACATAATAGGTATGTATACATATACGTACCTACAGAGTTCAGATTAGTGTTAAATGCTAATTATTGATATTGACTGTTATTGTCCTGTCGGTATTGTAAGGTGTCGATTTTTGTTTTGAATGAGTCGGATAAAAAATATAGATAGATATTTATTTAATTATTCTTCTTTTAAACGTAATGGTTACAAAGTGCGAACTTCATTAAATTCATGGTGGAAAAAGCTGCAAGTAATGACTTACTCGTATGTTAATGAATGAATGTGAGTAATGAATGTTTCAACAGGCGTAGTTACTTTATGCTAAGTGTATACCTACTACTACATGTGATAGTATCAATAATACAGGCTGAGCAAAACTGTGTTCGTTAGTGTCCCTCAAGACATATTTTATTGTTATCTAAGAATTATTGCGGTTGACGACATCGCCAGATGAAATTACTTCACCTATTTCCAGATGGGATGGAAGCCGCCACAATTCCACTATAATGAAACGATTCGATGTGATCAAAAATTAGTTTGTTTGTGACATAAAAGTAAGTGAAGGCGATCTTTTGTGTCTTATCTTCAGAAGTACCGTTGTATTTGGGCTTGTTACAGTTCCTACTGATGACGTCGGAGTACGTTCAAAGAGAAAGGCTCGACGCCCCCACAAGGGCTCTCGTGCCCCAAGACGGCTCTCATCGAACCCCTCGCTAGTGTGATTGTGGACTGTGTAAGATAAACACAACGACATTTCGACATTTAGAAAGAAATAGTTGAGTTTAATCCATTATACATGTAATAGTCTTTACAATTTTATGAAGTCCCAAGAGAACAAAGAACATTATTTATCTAATTTCGGTACTGTAAATCTGCCTGACTGCCAAAATAAAGATTGCTAATGGATGATTTTGTTTTTCAAGCGTATGTTTGTTTATTTTTTTTACGGGCTGTAATCTTAATGGGTTTGGGGTGGGACGTACTCGTACATATTCATGGGTTGCAGTGACTACTTAGCATCAGGTTGCCTGCATGCTTGTTTGCTACTACGATATATAAAAATACCTATATAAAAATAAATGTACTTCCGAATAAAAAAAATACTAATGAATACGTAACAAGAATTTTAAATCGTTATAATATACTTACACTTTGAAATATCTGGTTCTTCTCATTATCACCATCGATCACCAGTAAATCCACTACTGGGCACCGCTCTTCTCTCTGATATACCTAAGAAGGTTGTAGGTCATCGTCCTATGCTATGCTGGTCAAGACTAGGGTTGGTAGAATTAACATGTCTTTCAAGAGGCCAGTTTGTAAGCCAGATTTTCTTTGCAATACAAGTTTGTACACAATACGCAATGAAAGTTTCAGTAACTTTAAGTAATTATACTAAGCTGATTGCCGTTTGATCGTTAGGGATCGAAAACTAGATCCTTGTTCCAACTTGGCGGGACTTCTGGCTTTCTACAGTAACACTATGTTACTCTGCAAGACCGTTAACTTGAAAATAAACTTGGTACGTGGAATTAAAGTTGTATTGTGTGTAAAAGTGTAGTATCGAGACGGCGCGCGGTAGCTTGTTTTGGTAAATCATTTAAATTTTTAGTTATAATAATATGATGTTAATTATTAGGTAAAGATTTTTTTTGTTATTTATTTAAAATTTAATAAAGATTAAGTTAGATACCTCCTACTTTAGACAAAATTAGTTCAATACTATTGTATCTAGAACGTGGTCTTAGTGTGGTATTCACATGTTATTTAATGCTAATTAGGGCACTGAAAAGTGTCTTAAAGTCTATATACCTAAATGTTTTACTCCTAAACACGTTGCCTGACGTCTGTATTTTGTAAAAAAAGTCTGCAAACCGTTACGTTATGATATTAATGTGACAACGCTATAATCAGTCTGTCTTTCTGTTCTATGTATGTCAATCATACGCACGTACTTATGCACGTCATAATGTATGCACGTAGGCTACGTACGTGCTGAATCGATATTTTCTTCAAATACATTTTTATGCGGTTGTAAAATCGGATCCAATTTCGATAAAATCACTGTTTTACTATGCATATCGATGTACAAGACGCGTTCGTACGTCAAAAACTTTAATCCACACGGATGACTCTGGGACGTAATTGGAAAATAGATTGAAAATAAATTGGCTTACCGTTTGCAAGCTTTATAGGCCTGCGTCAAATCTAATAGAGAGGCGATACGCACTCGCTGTCGTAGCCTATTGCAAATAGCAAACTTGGGATGACAAGCTTCCTTAATTTTGTTATTTATATTTGAAGTTAAGCCTAAGAAGTTTGAAGTTAAGGTAGGGACTTCTCTAATGTGAATTGATCCTAAAATTCCTCTCCTATCCGATCCTATTTTGTGAGAACTCGAAGCGTTTGTAAGTAATCCAGAATCTATTCTCTTACCTCTATTTCTGATTCCTTATTATTTTTAAAGCATCTATACATAGGGCACAGACTCCAAAATAAAATATTGATGCATGTAGCAAATTACGATTCACACTGATAAGTAAGATTCGCCTTTTTTATCAGTTTAAAGTCAGTTTTTATTTTGTTGAAAATGTTTCATATGAAAAACAAAATTTTTTGTAGTCGAATCAGCATAGTACCACTGCTGGGCACGGGTCTCCTCTTAAATATGTAAAGAGTTTAAACCTAAGTGCGGGTTGGTGAACTTAACATACTCTTTGAGAATTTTATGGAGAACTTTCAGGAATGCAGGCTTTGTCACGTTTGTTTTCCTTCACCTAGTGTGCTTCATTACTTCAGAACGTAAGTTTTCTGAATATGTAATATTTTATCCCTCCAAGCTATCGCCTTCCATCGTATTTGCTGCACAGTCTCTTTGTGAGCTTTTGGTATAGCGGAAACGTCGAGTGAAATTGTTTTATTCAAGACATATCATCTAAACTCTAAAGCTTCGAAGACGTTTTTCCTACATTGTAATATTTTCAGATGGTTTTACCAAAGATCCTCGTTCTTTCCTGTCTTTATCTCGTCATGTTTTTCATTCTGCTGAAATTTTGCTACTGATCATAAGTTTTTATGAGTTGTTATTATAAGCCGGCTAAAAACGTGGTAACAAATACATTTTTCTTTACTTTATTAATGAACACATAGAAAAACAGCAAGTAAAGAAAAAAAATATTATTATAGACCCATGATGCTTGTAAAATTTTCACAAATAGGAATCTTTTTCAGTAGGCCTCCAAAAGAAGGGTTGGAAAAAAAGCAAACGTTAAAATCAAAATTCTATATTATCCTATTTCGAAACAATTACGAGCATATCGTGTTTCGGAACATTTTTCAACAACTTCTACTTATAAGAAGGAACTCGCATATTTAAGTATACTTGCAAAACACTTCACAGAAGCATCATTTTTTATTGTGCACACATAAGCAGCCGCAGTTTTGTTCATCCGATGACGTAACTGTGTTAAACGAGAAAGCTTCAGCAGGGAAAATAATGAAAGGGACAGCTACGTAGATATTCCTTTTGAATGGAAAAATATCTCGGGATATTTTTAGTGCTTGATATATTTTTTTATTTATTTTTCTTTTACAAAAGTAAGTTACCTACCTACGTAACGTACATAATTTAATGACATAGTTTTAACTCACTGTTAACCCATAAATCGTCATTAAGCGACTCTATTTGTACCTTAGACTCTTTACACTTACAAAGCAAGTATGTCGTAGTCTCCAGTTTCCTGTGGTTTCGTGTCTTGCACAATTTCAATGAAGTGACTTCAAAGTCTAGATGAAACTAGACTTTAATGACTTCTTGACGATTGTTCTTGGTGATTTATGATGTTTTTTTAGATAAAACTAGACTTTAAATTTGGAAAAAAAATTTACTTTCATTAAGTAACGTAGGTCAAATTTTGTTTTTTTCAAAACCTTTACAATTACGCAGTTGCAACTCTTTCTACGTCCCATTACTAGACAAAATTGTGTAATAGGAGCATAGGGTAGAAACCGATTTGTAGGCATTTTATTTGAGAAGCAAATTAAAAGATTAGATTTGGAAAAGATTAGATACCGTATATAGGAAATTAGGTTATTACGTAAATTGAAATTAATCGCTCCATTTCAGTTTTTGTAGCCTTACCCTTTTTGTGATATTTCTAGGAAAATTAACGTAGGAAACCTACGTACTTGTAAGATGGTAATGTGTTAGGATTGCTCATTAGCTAATGAACGTATTTAAATGGGTTAGCACTTAAGCCAGTTAAATTCTATTTGAGATTGGACAGGGGTATATTGCTATTGCTTAGGTCTAAGGCTGTCTGAAATTAATAATTTCTGAGTGAAACATATTATATGCTTACGTGATAGAAATGAAAGTGACGATGTTACTTGCTATAAAACATTAATCAAGCTAATACATGTGAATACATTTTACATGCACTGAAATCGATAACCCGTCAGCGGTTCTATTAAAAAAAGTATTTCCATAGCTGTGAAGCGTTGGAAAGGCCATCAATTTGTGAGAGTGACGGGATGAATTCACAAAACGTAACCGACTTCGTCTCGCAAAATTTATTACAGCCCAAAAGTCTACTCGCAGTGAAAATTACGTCAACATTCAACTTAAAGCTTAATTCACATCGCGAAACATTAATTAAATTCCTACAAACTGTGAGCGGATCTTTTCAATTAAAGAGGCATGCAGCGAACGCCAACTTGATATGCAGTGGCACATAATTAGACGACAAGATCGCAATGTGCTTAATTAATTATGTGCTCTTCCTGTGTATGTTGCAGAACCGGGTCACTAGGCTACCTGACGGCCATAAGCAAACGCAATTAGTCCTTTAGGATTTACTCACTAACTCCTTTTTACTACCTCTCTTGAGCAATCTGTGGTACTAAACAAAGAAGGAACTTAGGCATTTCGTCGAAAAGGCTCGCATTTCGGTTGTCGAAAAGTTTTTTATGGGACAATTATCTTGACGGCAACAGTTTTAGTGCTGTTTTATTGCGTTCCTGTTTCATTTCTCACCTCCCTGAATAAACTTTGAATCTAAATGTGAATATAGCATCGCTCAAAATTACTTGGGATGGAAAAGCTGTATTTTCCCAGTAAAAACATCATTGCCGATTGCAATAAACGGTAGGTACGGCAGCTTCGTTGTATAAAAAGTATAAACTAGCAAGGCTAACATAATACCTACGTTATTCGGAACTCGTTTTAATAGTAGGGAATGCTGATGAATTAACTTTATTGCTTAAACATTGAGATACAATAAAATACAAATTATTTCATTGGTACTAAGAAACAGATACAAAGAAAAAAAAAATATAAAAGATTAATAATAAAATTAAAAACAGTAATGCACAAAAGGTCGTCTTATTTAAGCATGCTAGCATATAAGCATGCTGAGTAAATTATAATAGGTACTATATTGAGATATAACACTATTGCCTAACAAATAATAAGTAATTTGTTGGTAATATGTTAAAGTATTGGGGCACTGCTCCAGGACAAGCCATTAATAATTCAGTTTCGTTTATGCTTAAGTCGAAAAAAAAAGACACGAAGAAGACAATTTTTTGTAAAGCGTTTACTTTGAATTTCAATTTCACATATTCAATACAGAGGAAACATGTTTACAAAGTAGTACCTACAAAGGAAACGTATTTACCCTCGATGGTTACATGCATAAAATTGCATTTCCGATGCGCCTGGAAGAAACCACTATCTGAATTGCTTCAAGGAGCGTCTTGAAGTCTACTGAAACTTTTGTCCGAAAAAGCAATTTTGTTATGAAACTATTGAATGTAATTAAAACATTCAAAACGTAACTACTCATCACTTTTGAACAAAGCATAATATAACAATGTATTTATTTACTTTAATTCCCCTCTTCAATCAAAACCTGGTTACGACCATGAATTGCAGGGTTTTGATGCTACAAAGTTTTTTAAAGAAACTTCGTCTACCTATATGTAAAAATCTTTGCCGAAAATATTTTTGAAACTGGTCGGTATTTTCCTTAGAGGATCGAAATTAGTTCATTTCATACAAAAGTTTTGCTGATCTAAATTTAAAACTGCGCGGATATTTTCAAGCCAATGTGTATTCTCTGAGGAGAGCTAGCTCGTTCTCTTCTTTAGCGATAACACGACTTTGTACTTAGCGCCAACTTTGCGGAACGCCTCAGAAATATGTCAGAGTATGGTAATAATAGCGATATGATTACTTGTATGAAAAAGACGTAGCTACTTGTACGTACCCTTAGGAATATTTTGAGAGGCTTTAAAACGAGTGAGTCCGTTGGTACCTACAGTAGGTACGTAGTGTAAACTACTTATCAATTTATCTCCACCAATCTTAGCATCTAACATTTTTATTACGTACTTCTTAAACTGCACATAATCTATTCTTATAGTTTTAAAATGAAATAATTTTATATTGTAGGCACTTAATAATACTCGCAGCTCGCAAGATGCATGGGTTAATGATAGATTAAAATGCGCATTGTATAGAATGTAATTGAATTTCATACTATCGTTTCGTTGGTTTTAGATTCCATTCCAGTCCGTTACTTATCAGTTTTTGTTCGCTGAAAGACCTCATTCTTATAAAACCTGCATCGCTGAAAGATATTCATCAATTTTGAAACCCACCAACCCATACTTAGCCATCATCTTTGACTGACTTTCTCATATTTAATAACAGCAATATGTTTAATTTAATTTAAGTAATGTTGATTTTATGAACAGCTCTATAGTATACTTACACTCATTTGGCATTTATTAACCAAGTCTCACTGTAGCGAGGTTTGAATAGGTTGCATTAGATTCAAATTCCCTGGAGGAGCGTTGACCTAGTATTATACCTAGTGATAACGCTTTAATGCACTCGCAGTTAATGTAACAGCTGACGCGACAGACGTAGCTCTGTTCAAATATTAAATAATGAACTCAATCACACACAAATAAATTCACCACAATTGCTCAGCTGTTTAGATACACACACACATTTTAACAAAAAAAAATATGATATTGACTAGCCAGGTCCTGCGATTGGATTTACCTAAACGTATGTATACCATCTAAAGAAGGTGTAACTAAAAAATGATGATATAGAAAAGGGACATTAGGTTAGTATTGTAGTGGCAATACTAGCAGTCAGTTAACTTATACAGGCTAGGCCAGGTTAGGTATTTGAATACTTAAATGACGTGATAAAATGATGATGAGATAGGTGCTCATTATCATCGTGAAAGTTGCGTGTAATTTTTACTGTAACCAAAATTTAAACGTCATTCGTGTTTTAAATACGTGTGTGTAGGAAAACTCTACGAATGCATTTTTAAAGTGCTTGTTCTGTGTGCATATTACTTCCGGGTCACGAGCCATATGCGAGCTGGAAACAATAAACCGTTTTGAACTATACCACCCACAATTCTGTTATATTAGAAAGGCGGTATGAAAAAATTATTTGACGTCATAATATTTTTTTATAATTATTGTGGATTGTTCATAAGAGATAGGCATAGTGTCACGGACTATTTTATATCTACTTAAACAATATATTTGTAGTACATGATACTTTTAATATACCACGCGGGCTCGTAAACTAGTTCAAAAACTTTATCTTCCGACGTACTTTTACAAATATCAATATTTAAGGCTTTACTTTTAGTCCAAAGTACTAAATCGATTTAGATAAATTGACACTGTGTCCTAAGTTCAAACAAATAGAAGCTAATAGAAATGCGCCGTCAAACATACGAGTACGTATTGTGTAATTATGTGTAAATTTGTATATTTAATACCCTAAAAGATTATAATATCATAATAATATTAAAGTTCCTATATTACAAACTTTATGTATCAAATTGATAACCTCCTCTTTTGAAGTCGGTTAAAAATAGGTGCAAACTTACCACCACATAGGCATTGCATAATACTCGTATGGCCTTTACCCTTATAGCCTGTTTAAACGAGGTTTTGCTTTATAGTGGCTTTTAAATTTCCACCGAGCGCTTTTGACTGAAGTTAACCGGTGAAAAACCACTTGGGCGGGCTTTAAAAGTTTTATTCTTACTTATTTTATATTAACTAGGCCATTATTTTTTATTTACTACTACGAAATATTATGAATTGGACGTGTATTTAGGTATTTACTATATAAATAATCTACCTTAATTATTATGTAATAGAGAATTACGAAAAAATGATTATATCGTTTCCTTTTTCGCATAATAATGCATGTATGTGTATGTATTGGTTGATGACAAATATTAGGCAGCGCAACTGTAAAAGCTTCAGTCGAAGTCTATTTGTGTTTCAAGGAAACCGGTAGGTACTAATGACTTCTCATCATAGTCGCGTTATGTTCAATAATTTCTATGCTATGGACTGTCTGGGAGAGATCGCTTGTAAGCGATAAGAGCGCTTTTTGTATTGTATTTTTGCTTGTTTATATAAATTTTGTTCTAATTTTGATGGACAGTAATTTAACATTTGACATAATTCCGATTGGCAATTATTTGGTGTGTCAAAAAGAACTCTTTAGTTGTGACTCGCAATTAGTGTCAAATGAAATAAGCAGCACAATTTTTTGTCCATTGAATTCTTCCGTAGAGTTACTTGTGTAATTTAAACCACTTTAGAATACCCTTTATAATAAAGGAATTGATATTATTGTATTATTTTTTATTATTGTGTAATATTGATACAAATAAATTCTTCGACAAGCTTCTCCACGAACAATTTAGGGAATTTCGTGGTTGTTTTCAGGCAAATAAGGCAGTGTGTTCCTCTTCAGTAAACTCCAATTTAGTGTAAAACCCATCGGAACGTAGGCACTACAGCCGCATTTAGGGCTAATACACACTAAGTGGATAAACGGGTAAAAGAAATGGTATTTACCACTTGACTATTGATTTAGGCACTTTTCATAATTGCACACTTTTTTATAACCTAATTAATGTGAAACGGCTAGTAAAAAAAGATTTACTAATTGTTTTAATATATAAAAATTATTTTAACATTTAAAAGCTTATTACTCGTATCTTGTACTCAAAACCTTCTTAAACTAATGATTGTCTTGTTACATAATAATATATTTTATAAAAAAAGTTCAAATTACTTATTTGTCATGACACAAAGCAGGTCGCAGGTCCTGCTCGGTATGTATATTTGTAAACGTAGATTACTTCTAATAACTATCATTCAAACCTGAAGTGCGTGTTTCGTAAATATCTAATGAGAAAATTCAATTTGTTTGGTAGATCAAGCTGATTATTGAAAAAGTTATTTTCTCTATATTAGGTAGATAATATCATGTAAAAAATGTATGAACATTACTAGATGGTGTCCGCAACTTCGTCTGCACAGGATTAGTATTTCGAGCAATTCACACAAATATA
>DWAV01000229.1:0-23548 GCA_018231305.1 Noctuana lactifera
AAATTTTCCATTCTACGATCAATATTCTCATGTCTATGCTCTCTAATTTTTGATACAGAAAATTTTTTTGTTTAGTACTGCTTAGTCTATCAATATGTCTCTGCGGAAGAAAAATTGTAAATAGGCATTTTTAATCGTTTATATCAGTACATAGTACAGTACATATTATACCTATATTGATAAAACAAGTTTTAAGAATAGACTGTATGGCATTTGCTTGGTATGGGTATGTATAGGGAGAGCTTGGAATATCTGCCCCAATTCTGTAATGAGAGTAGGGAGCTGGTGTGAAGATAATGATTTATCAACTTACTCGTTATATAAAATGATACATAAAAGATCCAGTAATCTTCTCAACCACCCCCATTGCACTCCAAAGTAGGATCCATACACGGAATTTTGTTACAAGCAGAACGTAACTTAACTCTTGAAGTATGTAAACAATCTTCAGGAGTCTACGAGGGTTATTCGAGTACCGTTCTCGTATTTACCGTAGATACTTTCATCATAGTTCTAGGTAATAGCTAGGTATTGTCCCTTTTTCAAGTAATAAAATAGTCTGTATTGCTGAAGTTAAAGTGAGTAATATTACCTACTAGTTTGCTCCTAAAGAAATTTAGATCTACCTTCATAAATTTTTCTGTTAATGGACCAAAACAAAACAAGTAAAAGTGCAATTTGCATATTATTATTTTGATGCTCCATTGCAGCGTTGTGAAAACAAGTTCATGGCAATCATATTCAATTAACCAAAATGCTGAGAACCATCTCGCTTCAGTAATAATTTTGCTTCGCTGTTTGTCTTAGCTCACTCATACTGTTTGCTAATGAAAATTGTTTTTAGATAGTAGGTATTTTCTGTAACAAGCCATTCAACTGTTAAAAAAATATTCATGCTCTTAGTTATCTTAAAAGACGTACGGAATAGGCTTCATCTTTACTTTCAAATATCAAATATCCTTTATATTGCTACAGCTGGGGTATGAGTATCGAGTTAAGAAGACGTGGATCATTCGAGAAAAAATTGTATTGGTGGTGACAGTCACTTACATAGGTAATAGGGGACATCCATAAATTACGACATACAATTTTTTGTATTTGAATAGGTGTTCTAATCGGCCGTTGGTGAACGAGAATGGTAGAAAAAGCCCCGAGAAATTTACCAATTTGCATTTGGCCAGCGTGGTGGACTATGACCTAAACCCCATAAATAAGTATCTCGCCATTAACTGCAAGGGCAGAAAAAAATTCTTATAAATTATATTGTAGTGAAGAGGAGTAGGATGAGAAAGATTAGTAAAGTAATACTTTAAATGCATAACATCATTAACAACTTACAAGAGTGGATCGTGATCATCGTGACCGTGACAAAGAGCATTTATTTATGAATCAAAACTAGCTAGAACGCCATTTGCATATTATGAGGCGGTCTCGCCTCGTCAAGACAAGTTTACGCCAATCTTGTTTAATTAAACTCGATACTGGTTCTAAGATTCAGGAAAGCTTTTATTCTCTGATGTCATAATATTATTACGTAGGTCTACGTTGAAATATGATTTTCAAATTATGTTATTTTAAATATGCACCTATGAAAAATATAAAATAATTTACGTCAATACCAATGTAGGAACATAGGAACATGATAGTTCCAAAGGGGCTATTCTTCCCTGCTCTCCCTTGGTAGGATATCCACCGCTCCCACAAAATACCACAAATCCCACAAATGTAGTTTCCGTTTCGTTTTAAAAATAATAAAGAAAGGTAAGAAAAACTTTTGTAAAGTTACTATTTACATAAATTAATGAATTCTATTATCAACTTTAATGAAGGTCGCATTTATCATGATCGTTAAAATAATATAACCTTTAATGAAAACTGTTTTAATGAAGTTGTAGTTCAAATTAACAAATTCTCTCCTGAGCCTTGAACTATAATATTAACCTACATTTGTTATACTGAAATTATCCATTCAATGTTTGTTGTTTGTTTGTGGAAAACTTGCTTTGAAATAATTTATCAAGCGTATAAAGTGTAATCACAGTAGGATTATTATGTGAAATATACACACATGTCGTGAAAACTGTTATTTTTTTTACTATCTAACGGTGGAGGGCGCCGTCAATTTACAAATTGAAGAAAAATTGTAAACTATACCAAATTAAAGCATTATTTTCTGAAAAGCAACTTACGAAAAGTTACATCTAACGTAGCCTATTGTTATTAGGTTTCGTTAGGGTTAAAGTTTAAGGTTAGAACTTAGGTACCTGAAGTTTCAAAATAATGTAGATACGAGTAGGTATCAATTTGTAAATAGAGTTAGCCCCGTGGTTTTAACTCTTATTCAACAGGACTGTGTTCAAATCTCAGTCTTAATTTACATTTTACATTTGCATTAAATCAAAATATTTACTTAATATATTACATACGTTGGTTTTGCTTGATCGATTGGATACTATTGTTATTAGTTATATACGCCACGTCACTTGACCTTCCGCACCAGGGGTTCCGGGCCACATTCTAGAATAAACGTGTTGTTATTATTAATACAATTCTGGGTAATCGATTTGTTATAAATCTCGCGAATTTAACCTACGTTACGCCTGCCTGCGTGATACTAGTTAATGATATTTATTAAGTTTAAAGCAGATTTTCAATTATTTTTAAGAATAATGTTCCAAAGATGAAAAGGATGTTCTAATAGACTTCAAAATTAAATGCTTTTATTTAATTAACAAACCACAAAGTTATTATCTCGTTAGATATTCGGCTACATTATACTTACTCTAGTTCGATAATAAATAATTTAACTGTCGATAATAATTTAGAAACTCAGAATAAAACTATCATAAAAGTAACAATAACACAATCATGTTTTATAAGTATTTAATGTAAAAATAGCAATGTATCTCATATTTTATAACACACGTTACAACAATTCTTGTACCTAACTAAAGAAGTTACCAAAACTCAGAAATTACCCGCTGTTACTCGACACGTCACGAACAAATAGGCAGCGATGTCTATTTACCACTCAAGCATACCAACATAACAAACCGTGAAACACTGAAAGTATATTTAGATCGATTCACGCTTGCCTCTCATATTACCGAATACCTGTATGTAATCGAAGTCCGGACATAACGCGGCGAGGCGTGTAAGTAATCATGAATGTCTAATCACGCCTTTGTTATAACTCGACAAGCTTTGACGGAACCGGAAGTAACGTAATGTTTGCAATTTATCGTGTGAGATTCTTTCATAGTATCTCCGTTCATTAACCATCCATTCATTATGCGACCGAGCGACGGTGACATAAATGTTATAATAGCGTCTAATCAAAATGTTTGTACATTACACTAACTTGCATAATGTTTACATAATTATTATAAAACCAGGCATATTTTCTACTCGTGCTTTTGAAAGCTTAGTGGGTCATCAAAAGTATTGAGATGTTATTGGTGCTTGTAACTTTACGAGTAAAAAATTGTAACATGGTTGCTAAAATCCTTCGTTTAAACAACAATAAGTATTCGTCAACTCCGAAAATTTCGTTCAAAAATGTCTTAAACAAATTTGGCAATAGCGTAACCTGTCTATCACTTTGTATACTGCTCTATTTGCAAAGGTGTTTTCACCCATAAATAATTAATTATCTAAATATTTCTTCGTTTTCTTAAATTATGAAGCCGCCGACGAAAGCAACGAAGATGTTGCGCGCTTGTGAGGAATGCATCTATTATAGTTAGAATCGTTTCTTGCTAAACGCTTTTATTTTTTAAATCGAATGCTAATCCGATAAATTTCAAATATTTATTTAAAGTATATCTATAATAATTGTTTTTAAGCCCAAAATATACGACATTTGAATTGCGCCCGTGCGAAGCCGGTAGTAATGTAATTAAGCGTTCAAACCAAACGATGTGGTAAATTAACGTGTATTAGTATCAAATCTAAATCATTAATGACAGATAATTAGCTTTAATAGGCGTGAACATGAACATGCACAGATTGCATAGGCTTCAAGCTTCATCAATAAAATCATTAAATAACAAATAATTTCTTAAGTGCTTGAACGATACGGAATTGCCTAGCTCTGTTGTAAGCTGTGATGTAACCAAATCACTTGCAATCCAGAAATAACATGCAAACTAGAGTTATTACTCTGCCCGTAATTATAGAGTAAGTACGCGTAGTCATTTTGAACTCGAAAGGGTTGTAGATTTAGATGGAGCTTTACGTATAGATGTAAGTCAAGTAGAAAGGATGTATCATGTCATAACGTAAATGAGACACTGGTGTCTTACCGTAAATGCTATATCCCCCAAACACTATACAAAATGTATAAAGTGTAAATTTTAATGGTATGTCCGTAGAGTAATGGGTATGTAAATACTACTAAATACAAATTCTTTTATATTTATTCATACATGTATTTTATAAGAAACTGTAAGAGAAGTTAATGAAAAAGATAAAAAGCCTTCAAAATACGGTTGGTAGTTATGAAAAACTACAAACTCAAGATACAAGTTACATGATAATGCTACCAATATCATCAAATGCCACTTAGAGATCATCATATTTGACCTAACGTCTTACCTAAGGCACAAAAACGGTTGATGCGTTCACTTAGGTCAGCGGTTGGCAACCATTTGGCAGGTAAGAGTCGCATAGTGGTTAAATGTAACTCAAATCGGGACGCACTAAGTAGGTACATATTCTACTAATAATAAGACATACTAATATGGTTGATATTATTATAAACGTGGAAATATATTTAAATGAGTAAACAAATCTAATTAATTACATACATAAATTACAAAGTTAATGAGTAAACAAATTACAGCTGCAAAATAAAATTAAAAAAAAAACAAATGTTTGAACTTGCTTTCTCGAAACAAGAGTGGGCCGGGTTGCAAACGGCTTGCAGGCCGCGGGTTGCTGACCTCTGACTTAGGTCATGTCATGTTACAAATGACACGTTACGAGCACGTTCGAATACTTCACGTTGTGACGAAAGTGTAAGTTTCGAAAAGAAGTTCTATCGTGCACTATAAGCGATATAAAATACTATCTGACTAACAGAAAATAAAACTGAATTTACTACAGCTCTAAAAGAAAGAAATAAAAAAAAAGGAATAAGTCAAATCGGTCGGTATTTATATGCCTTGATGATTTAGTTACGAAATCTATCGCATCTTCTTTCTGTATTTCTAATTCATTATTAAAACTTTGTCTTCAGTAAAAACAATTTTATCATATTATATAAAATAATCATAAAAAGTTAATTACTTACCTAATGTTTTTTAGAAATCATATATTTGAGGTAATATTTATTGATAAGTTACTTAACAATGCACGTTATTACTGAAAAATATTTTTCACAACTCGCTCTATTTCACTCGCTTTTTTAACTGAGAAGGAGGTTCTCAATCCGTCGGGTTCTTTTTTTACATTTCTTGTCTTTAGCTGCCACTGACACAGATGCGCCCTTATTGAAGCCTAAAGATTAATGTTGGTACTTTCCTGAAATGTAAGTAGGTATGGTGTTTGTTAGTGTCACAACTCAACTTGATCAGTAATTTCCTTCATAACAGCCTACAAACTTCTTAGATATAGGGATAATTCAAAGAGATCAAACTAGGGTATTGTAAACTGCTTGTCTACTGAATGTCATTATACGTTTACGTTGTAATGTTTTTAATTGAGCCAATGAAATATGATTATAGTTTGTTATATTTCGATAAATTCGATTCTTAATGTAATTTCCAATATCTTTTATACCTCTTGTTTATGTCTGAATAATATTCAGGAGTACCTACTTGTGGATCTCATTTAGGAGTCAGGTCGGGTATAAAGTTGAGTATGGCATAACAAAAGGCTAAGATACGAGTACGTGGGTCGTGGGTTCTGTAAGGCGACCTTTGTGTCTCACGATCGCGACCATTTTTATCTGCATATCTAAGGTTGTCACTTTTGTTCAATTTATTAATTAGGACAGTTTACAATAACCAATTATTTTAACTCCACAAAAATAAAGACCCCTTACAAATTAGCTTAAGTTTTTCCTTAAGAAGAGTAATTCAATTTAAACTACTCTAAAGGAAAAACAAGTAAAAAATTTTAAATAATTATAATCTTTTCAACTTTTTAGGCTGATTCCTATTAAGCTAGTCATATTATTTTCAGCTTTACAGTTCATTGGTTTCTACTTTGTTACCTTTGTGCAAAAATAATAAATAAATAAAAGTAATTCGGTGACTTCTAAACGTTCCCTCTTTGTCTCACTTCTATTCAGATTTGTCTGCGGTGTCAACCTTATTTACGCGCCTGTTGGTGCCATTGTGAGGAAAACAATATAGTGAATGTTTGCTCTGGCTAAGTAAACTTCAGTTTTTTACACAGATTTTTTAAGTCGAACAATTCTATTGTGTAATTAATTAAAACGCAATTGTATTTACATTATTTCGCAGGTTTTCAGTTTGTTTACATCGCTTTTAAACGCTTTTTGTCATCTTAAAGTTAAAGTATTGATTTGTAAACATTTCTGTCGGAGTAGAATTTATATGTAGCATTACGCGATGGTAAACGTTAACTGATGGCCCTTTATAAGTTTGAATTCATAAGGAAGTAGTCACTACAGTCTTAACATTGACATAAAATCAGGGAAGGAAGCATTAAAAGGTTTTTCTATTGAGGTGAACAATAAGTTCTTGTGCAACACAAGGACAACACAAAAAACTGAATCAGACGCAAAAAATTATAACTGAGATTCAATTTTCTAAAAATCTGGATCTTTAACATAATATAAGGGTGTACATAATTCTATAAATTATGTATCGTTTATTCTTTGAGTACCTACGTACTTACATCACTTTACGGCCAAATATTCAAGAGCCTAATGAAATCGCACGGGAAGTTTTTTAGAAATAGAACATATTTCCTTCGTCTTAATAACAATGTATTTTGTGATGGAAACAGTAACCTTCAGACGTCAGCAAATCCGAAATGAAAGGAGTGTAAAGCCTCTTACAGACAATACGCCGATTGTTTGTCGCAGGCAATGACCTCTTAAACCTTGACTTACATGGGTCTGATAAGACGGAATATAGACGGTGTTAACGCCAATGGCACAGAAATTTAAATATTACTCGTAACGTAACTAAACGCTTTAAGGTTTTGGCGCTTTGCTCAGAAACATTAAAAATACCTATTATGTTAGTAATGTGAAATGTTAGTTTAATATAGAAAAAAAATTAAAAAATATAACCAAATTTTTAGTCTGTGCACGTAAAATTACAACAAAAAATTACAAAGTAAAAAAATAATCTAAAACAATTAAATCGACATCGTAAAGAAATGAACCCTAAATAATTAAATAGTGTTTAACAAATCAGGGGTTACAACTTTTTTTGAAGTCGGTGTCAGCACGTCATTGGTCAGCAGTTCAGCACTAAATAAAAGTACTTACGACGTCTGTCCTTTATTGATGCCAATAAAGTACACACACGCTCTTTGAAAGAATAAGAGTTTACCTAAGTGTTTCAGTCGTGTATTGTATTATATTGTAAATACTTTCTGAAAAAGATTCAATGGTAGTAGTCGTTCTGTTAAACGTAATTTACTATAATTTTGTTTTTATATTAATCTTTAAACGGACAATATCGAAAGTGTTGAAATCATTCAAGTCTTAAAGCGGTCTTGCGTAAATTTTATTTATCGCTATTGTTGTTTAGTACACGAACTAGCACAAAATGCGTGTCACGAAATAGTATTAGAAAAACATTTATGATATACGAAACAAGTGTAAGTTTTATTTCGTCAAAAAAACAATGGCCTAAATACCAATCGACAATCGCAGTACGGTCATTATACGAAATTTTAATTATAAATATTAGACTTTTGAAAGAAAGGAAGAAAAATTTATTATTTATTTGTCACGTACACGAAATTGCAGACATAAAATGTTATACTAAATAAAGTTTGGTACAAATTACAACAGAACACTCCAATAAGAAACAACCGAAACTTTTTTGATGTTCGACCTTTCGTTGTGGTGAGTTTAGTGTAAAATGGGCCAATGTCGCCGCTCTTCATTGAACTGTTATGTGACAAATTATAATTTATATGAAATAAATTAATTATAGTTTAAAAAATTTCGCGTTAATAGGAAGTCAAATTAAAAATTTAAATAGGTACTAACTACACAGTGCAATAAAATATTTTGCATCGTTCATTTTAATAATGCAACAATGAAAAGCTATTTTAAATAAAACTTATATTAAATAGTTATCAACTTGCCAGGTCAATAACAAATCGTAGGCGAGAGATCACCTTCTAATTGCTGTAATTCCTGGGTCACGACTCGCCGCTTTGGCACAAGAAACATTAATTAATATACTAATCTTGTCCCGCGATTCCACCCGCGTTATTTCAAAGTTCATCTTTAATCAAATGCTGTGTTACAAACTAATTACAGATATTCGTAAACTTTTGCTCACAAACGGAATTAGACTTTGGTATTCCGGAATTAAATGTTAACTTTGCTGCCTCCTAAGTTTTTTGACCCGGAAAGGATTGATTCACGTAAGCAGCATACCGCCGATTTAATAAAAAAATGATTTCAAAAAATGTTATCCGCGGTTTGAGTAATTTAGAACTCCAAAACTTATATTAGAGGAGCCATATAAATAATAAATTATATAGTTTAAAAAACTAAAAAACACGCTTTTATAGCCGAACTATAAATTTGAAAATAATTTTAAATAGTTATTAACAGAATAATTAACTTTACTGTAAAAAAAGCTTTAATATATGGTGAATAATTTTATAACTTGCAACGAAACTTGTAACGAAATGTGTACAATATCAGAAATAACGGTTATTTGTATTAGGTACTTGGGCCTTAAGTCACGTTTTTACTTGGTTTAAGGTTTTCGAATGTTCAGATGACGACAGACGCACACACCAATGTTTTTAATATAAACATATAAACCTATACCTATAGTACCATAATAACCACATTTGATTAATTGCGGGTCGCTGTCAGGTTTTGACACCAAAAACTGTGCCAATGTTCAATGTTACTATTTGTACCGTTTGGAAATTGTATGCTTTTGTACCTACTCGTGAATGCTGTATAACCTTTTACATGTCGTTATGTTAATATTGTTCAAAGCAGTCGAAATAATTACCTATTGAAAGTTTGGTTAGTGCGTGCCATAACATTATTTTGTAAAAAATAATGTAAGTAGAGTTTCAAAAAATTATCTACCTTACATACCTAGTTGGTTACCTACTTAATTTTAGTCATTAGGTACCTACCTAAGTTTTTAATTTGGTAAGAAATGGAAGAGTGGTTTTATTTCACCCTATCATTTCGGTGGGTGAGGTAAGCGGTGAGGGTGATAACTCACCATCAAGTGACCCATAAGCCAATAAATCTCTATAAAAGCGATCTTTTGTTTACTTTTATGTCTGACTTAATATAAGTAAAGCGTAACTATTGGGCAAAATAGTTTTTTTGTCAGGAAATTACGGAATAAATCAAATCTTGCCTGTTTGTGTTAAATAAATATTACATCAACTAAAATACAGATAATATTTGCAGACGACCACACACCTAGTTGTTTAAGTGTCTTGTTGTTAAATAAATAAATAGTTAAAATATTTAAATGTTAATTACACACATCACCAACTGATTCAATAGGTCGTAGGTATGTTTAATAGGATTACCTACTGAGAGATATTAGATATACCTAATTATGTAGATTTCAGCCTGTTGTAATTACTAATTATTATGTTTACTTCAATATTCACTTTTTCTTTGTTATGTTATTAAAATAATCAGTTAATTTGGAAAGGTGGTGCAGTTTACAATAAAAAACTTATCACTTTTTATAATGACTATCCACAATCATACAAAAATATGAAATAACAATATTAATTCACAATGATAACTACGTGAAAAAATCATATTGTGAATTATGCCGAGAGGGCTTGAATTTGAGTTCTCTTGAAACACATCTTATCAATTAGGTATGCAATACCCTTTAAATCATCATCTTAAATCTACTCAAATGGTTATCTATTCAACAGCTTAGGCAGTAGCAGATAACATTTAATTATATCTTTCCCATTTCCGTTACATGTAATTTTAGCATCCTATTTTAGAAATCTATTGTTTAAAGAACCACAAATCAGGATTTGGGCGTGTTTAGTCATTATAATGTCTGTCACGTTTTAATTATCGTGAGTTGCTGCCTACTTAACCAGTCAATAAGCTACTGAGCGAGCAAACACTATGAATAAACCAATTAATTATTATCCGAAATAAACGTCTATGTACCAACGGGGTTCTCTACAAAATTGTTGTTTCGTCTTACTGAAAAAATTTCTTCCCTGTACGAAGAGCTTATTAAATTCAATGTTCGAGGGTATAATCATAATTCTTCGGGTTCTGTCAGCTCAACCATCTTAAGATTTATGGCGAGGTTAGAAGCTTGGCTCATTATCATTTGATGGAGTAAACTTTTCAAATTAATGCAGAAGACGACGTTAAAAGTACAGTAAGGATAATTTTTCTGTTTTTTGAAAGAATTATACGCCTCGTTTTGCTAACAAATTATAGAATAATATAATTTAAAAAAATTGCTTTAATAGCAAGCCTAACTAAAGAAACAATAGAAAATGATTTAAACCTTTTTAAGTAATTATAAGAATATTTTTTTTTGTAAAATCGTTAGTATCTATGTAGGTAGACTAGTTATCTAATGAAGTTCGATATGCGGCTTCTATTTTCAAAGTTTCTAGTCTCACATGAATGTTCGAAACAATAAATACTAATTTTAATTGAATACAAGTTCAGCAATGGCCTTTCATATAAGAAGAATGACTTGCTTCGTCTATGCATCACCATCGAAAAAGAAAAAACGGCTGGATGATACGCCAAGTATTTGGAGTAGTAAGATAAGTAGAGATTAAACACAGTTATTTTAGGACAAGACATTGTATAAGACGTCTTCAACTTTCTTAGGCAAAATTCGCATAAGTATATGCGTTATGCTGCATAAATTATGCAAGACTGCATGCACACGTTAATTCTCGTATCAAGATGTTATGCAAAATCTGTCAGCGCACGCATACAAAATATTGTGGAGCGGATGTTTATATGAGCATGTAATAATTCCAACTACGAGAAACGTACACCTCATTTAAATATTTAACCAATCATTCGTTGCGAATAAAAGTTCTAGGAATATTAAGGAAAATAAATAAGCTTACAAATTTTAGGAAAAACTCAAATTAAACGCTATTATTTTATTTTTAAATCCATGGACAACGGAATTTGTACTTAGATCTATTTGTACTTCTATCTAGACACAGTAACTCACCTCAACTATTTGTATCTCAAATAAATTAATGTTTAAAATCCAAGCAACGCTCTTAAATCGTTGCGAACCACGACAAAGGAATTTCTCATGTTACAAAGCTTTGAAATCTGATATTTAATTTTAATTTCATAGTCTAAATTAATCGTTTTTAGTGGGTACTTCAAACATTTAATATCTGTTTCGTTTAGGTTTGTTCAACTAGGAATTGATTTAGAACGTTATTAACTTTACAAACATAAATCTTTCTGTTGAGTATTAAATTAATATACCTACGTTTATATTACTGTGTGGTTGAGAAATATAAACGCGCAGTCAACCGTACAAACCGTATCTTAAAACAAGTACATTATTTCTGTCCAAAATTTGCATTGCTGGTAATTTCATTCAGTTGCATCGGCCTGCCTGCATTGCATTGCCTTGAAGCAAAAAGAGGCTTATAACCTCACCAAAAAACAGCAGTAGTAAGTACCTACCGGTGTTTGGTCTCATTTGAATGATCTTAATAAAAACATTAAACATAAATTGTCATCATGGTCTTGTGATAGACGTTCCAGACAGCTTGAATGTCAAGGAAGTGATGGCGGCAAGGAAGAATCGTAATTGCTATGAGTGCGGTGATGAGGATCATAATAGTATATGCGAGCAGAAATGGTGTAAATGCTACCAAAAGCGTCGAGTTCGGCCATTTGTGCGAATAAAAAAAGTATACAATATATTCGGTCGAATTAAGAACATTCCTCCTTTTTTGAAGTCGGTAAAAGTACGAAACACAATAACAGTCATTGTAGTCAACAGGAATTGATTGTTTAATATGGAACTGCATATGTGTAGATTATGTAGATGGTAATCTTATAATCTTTATATTAAAGTAAATGAATAGCAAAATGCGAAAGCGTAAAGTAGTCTATTCTTATTCAATAAATTGCTTTTCTATCAGAGATTTCATATAAAATCAGCACCTCGCTCGCAGTTGATTTAACGTTCATGAGATTGGTCTACTTGAGAATGTTGCAGTTCAGTCGGTCGTTAATTTTATTTATTAGATAGAGGTAATATACTTAGTTGGATTTTCATGTACTTACCTCCACATATAGGTACAATATTTGTGTGCTCGACAAAAGAGTGTGTTTAGAATATGTTTGTGTAAGCAGTGAAGCTTCATAGCCAGAGCAAAAGGCACAAGGAGCTTAAAAAGGTATGGGATGTTTTCTCTTTTCGTATTAATGTATAGATAGATTCAAATTTATATCGAAGTTCTCACGTCATCAGTAGATTTAAAATCTCAGATATTTTTTGTATCGATTAGTAACTTCACAAGCAGATGTTTTAGTAACTTAACTGCAGCATATCCGTTATAAAAATTAATGATGTATTACGGGACTTTACTGCAGGGATTTCAACAACCGAAGTGAATGCTTTACTTATGGGTAGATTATAAATTACGTAAAAGTGAATATTGACTAAGTATCAACGTGTTACGTAAAATTTAGTAGAAGTACCCGTAGAAAGATTGCAAAACGTTGGCGCGCATGTTCTGCAGTTTTCCAACTGGAGCCGGGCTCATTCAAGTCTCATTAAAATAATTAAAATAAAAGATATAATGTAAGTTTATTTTAGTACTGCAATAAATGGAAGTAATGAACAAATTATGTAAGAAGCATTAGCACAATTTCGATCGTATAGCATTGAACGCTTCAGGTGAAGCAAAATTTAGTGGGTGAAATAGTTTACATGACACATGAAACGGTAAAATAATTAACAAATTGTACTAGTACAACCAGGATATACACATAGATTTTCAGTTCTTTAGTTTTGCCAGTGGATGTAAGTTATGTTCGATGATTCGATCTTGTGAACATTTTAAACTTAAATTAATGATGCGTGTCAGTTAACGTAACGTCAATGTGCTTATTCACTGGGGTACAATATTACAAAGAGATAATGAAAAAAGAGATACTTTAAAGTGAATCTATGGTTCAACTATCCAATCCATTACATATCTAACCTACTAAGTAATATTAAGAAGTATTTTCTGTGGTTAAAGTCACCTCCGCGCTAGGTATCGTACCTAATGCTAAATATTATGTAATGTAGTCATGTGCAAAGTTATAAAACTTACCCTTGGGATCACGCAGAAATTGGTAGTGGCTTTTGCGCATAATTGAAAACGTTAAAAGGTTATTCAACATTCAAACGTACTTACTACGACACCTAGATATTTAGTAGGTACTTAGGAACTTCAGAAAAACCGAACGGCACGTGATAAAAAAGAGTAGTTGATGGGAAGAGTGATTTACTCTTGATTTACCAATCTTGATCTTGATTTACCAATTGATCTACGGACATCCTTCAGGAGTTTATTATACTGGATTTTAGATTTCTGCTACATCCCCGCCCTTATCAATGATTTATATAACTTTAAAAATTATTTGAACAAACCATTTAACAATTTATAGATCTACAAAACATATATTATTTTCAATTATTGGCCCCGCTATGCGTATAACTCTATAATAAGTTTAGGAATGGCCGTTAAAATATATATATTTGTACGTAGTAGATACAGCATTTATAATCGTATCCTGAGAATACTAGAAGTTACTATAGCGAATGGACCAAACACCTGTTGAATTATTTTCAGACAGAATGGTATCAAGCTAACTTATATAGCGAATCGACAGAGGAATTGGGTCAATTAACTAATTCGGCAGCAAGCGCAGACATGAGATAGCTGTCCTAGATAGCTAGAATGAAAAGAAACAATAGAATGCGGTAAATGTTCTCACTGAATGCTGAATAGAAGGATATTTAGTTACCATTTCTGTCAATAAGTGCTGCTAAGACAACATTTATAACTGTGTTTTGAGAATATTTGTATGGTGAAAAATTAACAAGTACGAGTAATTGCACAATGTAAACAATTTGTTGCAAAAGAACATTTTACTTCATCCAATGCCTACAAAACTAAATGTGAGTAGTAGGTACATATCTATCTAAGAATAAAGAGGCATTAGCTTTCTTTTTTTCTGATACATCATCTATCGTTTTGCGTTATAATATGAGAAATTGTCTATGATATGGGTCGACAAAATTACGATGTAATAAATTGAGTGATAAAGGTACAAAGATGGGCTTGTCATCATAAATGTAGTTCTTTTTGAGCGCCTTGAATTCTTCAAAGAACTCATGTTTCACTAAAGATGTCTTCAATGATGTCTAAGTTATTAAATTATATATTTTCACCTCGCTTAACTTGTTTTTTTGTTATAAATTATCTGTGCCCGCGAAATAGTCTGCTTCGAAATTAGAAATCTTATAAAGAGGCCATCATTTTATTTGGAAGAAATCTAGGAAGCTAGCTGACTAACTTGACCAAGTATGAGAAACTAAATAAAATGAACCATCTACGGACAATTGTCGAATAAATAGTGACAATTACATTGCAACAATGATATCTAAATATAAATTCAAATATGCCTTTTCACACGCTCAAAGAAAGAAATTAATTAAAAAAACATAGTTTTAAACACGGTCGGGAATAAAAAATGAATTTCAATTATGTAGTCGTAATAAATCTGCCACGAATCTCATTTTACTTTGTCGATTCGTTTTTCAAGTCATTTTGGGAAACCAATTTCCAAAGATCTTTTATTGCTAGCTAAAGTATGTACAGTAAATGTGACATTATCGGATATCTACATTGAAGTTTGCAACGGTTCACGGGTATTAACTTTACCTAATGTCCGGACGCTACGGAATTGTGAAACCGTTTATGGGTTCTTAAAGTAAATGGTCTGAAAAAAACATCCCGTTTCCTTTCAGCCAATATTTAGGGTCACACTGCCCTTTTAAAGAAAAAAATTTCACTCTTGATTGTAATCTCTATACTACGAAACCATTTTATTAGAGTCAAAGCGGATGGATGGAGCGGTCGACTACATAATTTTGAGCTAGAGGTCAGTAGAAAAGGCTATTCAGATGGTTTGGTTTTTTTGGTGTAGAAACAAAAAGATATCATTAATTAAAGTAGGTTGTTTTATTAAATTGTTATGCATACGTTAGGTATCAGAAAAAGTACAGAAATAATTTAAGTTATTTATTGCTTTTAAGCTTGAAGGCGGTTTTAATTTTTATATTATTATCTATTTGTTTTCGTCATGCTGATGTGGATTTTCTTTGTTATTTTCTGTTTGATTTGTTGATATTGCAGCTTGTCTTTATATTAGTTTTTAATTTGGAAAATCACGACTTAGTAAAATATGTCAAAACAAAGATTTTATTCGCCGTAGTAAAGAAAAGGTAAGATTGGAGAGACAATTTTATTAGTTACCAATACTATAACGTTTACTGTTATAGGTACCTACTTATTTTCTCTTACCATTTCAAGACGGCAATCTTTTAGCACTTTCAACTTTTACACCCTTTTCAATAAGACTGATGTGAGAAACACATTGCCTGTTTTTGAGTTCGAGTGATTGAGTGCTATAAAATTCAAGGCATCGCTTAGAGTTTTACCTGTGTTCGATGTTTTCTTGTTGAAGCCTTATCTTTAACGATATCCCTATTTACGGTCGCCATAAAACCTGAGAGGAAAAGAAAATA
Organism: Noctuana lactifera; assembly: GCA_018231305.1. Lineage (NCBI taxonomy): Eukaryota > Metazoa > Arthropoda > Insecta > Lepidoptera > Hesperiidae > Noctuana > Noctuana lactifera. The sequence continues at coordinate 15,993 of DWAV01000229.1, forward strand.
TTTTCGCTTTAATTTGTTTTGTTTGTTTATACTTTCGTTTTCCTTAAACTGAATTGCAAAGCAATTGTTGAAATGTTTTATTCATACATTAATATTTTAAAATTTATTTGGAATTCTGATGTTTTGCAAGAAGCAATAATTCATCTGGGTATATTTTTATGAATTAGTTATGAAGTGTCTATTATCACACATCTAAGCAATCAAATAAGCAGTTCGTTTAAGATACTCGTAATTTATAGTGTAGGAATATCGTAAAATTTTTTAAACAGCCTGGCAATTTTTACCTAGCAACGTGAATTTAGCTCTCTTTGTGCCTATAGATTTTTCATAGCAAAGTTAGATGTGGGGAAATAACCACCTAGGTATAGTATAAATAATCATTCGATAATTATATACCTATACCTATATACCAAATATTAAAATTACATGATAATCTAGTCAGTGATTTCAGTTTAGCCCAAACAGACATAGAATTCTTTTAGCATTAGGTCTTTTGTACTTTTGTTTTTTATTTGTTACGTTATAATGAGGAAATGAACAAATAAAATTCTCTTTTTTGAACACCAATAATAAAATACATTATTTAATTAAATTATTAAATTATTTAAATCCGTGATCGATAATTCCATAACCTGATCGTAACACGAGAATAGAAAATATAAAGTTTCTTTCATATAGTTTGATATTTTCGTATAACATCTTTGCTTTATATGTTTCTAAATCAAAGATCCGGAAAAGGATCGTGGGCGGACAAAACTTTTATGATTATGCTCAGGGTCACATTTGGTGGTTGTCATCTGTCAAAAGCTTATATTATAATTCCAATATACGAGCAAAATTATACCCTATGCCAAATTGGTACTGTACTCTACTGTAGTACTGTAGCTACTGCATCCAACTGGCTGATACGACACACACACACACAAACACACACACACACACACACACACACACACACCCAAACTTCCTTGATGTGTACATAAAAAAGTTTAAGAGTGCATTGACCGTAATAAATTTGTCTTTGTTACAGAAACAATGGCGAAGCAGTATCTCTGCATCGCTTTGACGATCTGCAGCGTGGTGCACGCTGTCGACTACGACTTCTTTAATTCTGCCGTCAATAACTTCGGTTCATATATCGGAGATAGCTCTCCTTTCAGATACCTCGCTCAATCGTCTGGATTCCCTTCGGAAAGACGACCAGTGGGTGGATTAGGGTAAGTTTTAAAAAAGGTAATTTTTTCATACATGGTTTCCTAAATTACAAATATTATTTTCATAACTTTGCAATTCTTTAGAATGTTACATGGAGTTGTTGAGAATTGAGTTGAAAATAATAGGCAATAAAGCTTTATGTAACTTTTTTCACACTCAATTCACCGTTTTTTAATTTAAAGTATATTTTAATTTAGTATCCAGTACCTACTTAAAATTAATTTAGATAAATTTTTTATTATGTTGTATTGAAATTCTAAATTTAGGAAAATAGTAACAGCTTAAGGCTCAGGTACATTTTGGTAACGTCCTCAACCTGCATAGATAATAGGACTTCACTTACATTCTAATGCTATCTATCATATACAAGGTTGTTGGTTTGAGAGGTGATATTTTTAGAGCACTGCAGAATGCTATAAACACATAAAGCGTAATTGCACACTGTGAAAGAAACAATATTTGCAATAATACTGAGCAAATCTTTTAAGAGAGTCGTTTTTGAAGAAGGATCCATAACATTTTAAAAATAGTTTTTGATTAGACTGCGCACATTTAATTCTTGGAAAATTATTATTGAGTTTAACTATTTAATAGTTTAACAGCAAGAATTGTGGTTATGTCAAAAGTTAGTAGAAAGAAATCTGAACATCTTAAAAAAATATATAAATATTTAAAAAAAAATGGTAATGTAATAATGGTATGCAAAATTGTAGATCGAACAAGTAGAACTCGGTTAAAATTATATTACAATAATGTTATTTAAAGTTTAAAATACTTATTTATATTATTAACGACTCCCTCATTGGTTTGTGGATGTAAACTTGGCTTTGAATTATATTGCACTGCAACTTGATTGTTCTCGTATGAGCACTGCAAATGTAATGGAAGAAGAACTAATATCACTTAAGCGAAAAAAGCACTCTGTACTAATTTAAGTTTTGAGTCCATCCTGCGAATACATTTTTCTCTAAATATTCCGCGTTGACAAAATGAATAACATTATTATCTTTTTTTGTCGTACTTGCTCATCATTATTTTTGTAATTATCTCAAAGTGTTGTTTTGATGGAGTAGGTAGAGCTTCGTTGAAACTTATTAATACATTAGCATTTTTTTATATATCTCCATCAACTTTTCGTACAGACCCGGGTGAAATAATCTGAGTAAATTACAGAGAGGAGAGCAAAAAGAAAGCCATTTTAGGCAAAATGCTAATTTTACTTCAGCTGCCTAATTACTGATGAAAAGTTAGGATAATATTTTGAGTCCCTACTGACATCGTGAACCGTATCTTCTTATTTTGCACGGTTTTAATATTTTATAAATAGAACTCTTGTGACTTTACGAATTGTTGAAATTTCTTGCGTTGAATGACTACGTTCATTGGAAATCTGAAAAACGTGGAATTAAATTTTTCAGTTAGTAATAAAAGGAAAAAAAATTGAAAAAGCTGTGTTCGCATATTATGTACCTACCAATAACGATAGATTGTAATGGTTGAGAACGGAAGTGAATTTTGCATGAACTTAACAGTTGCACAAAATTTTGTTAACAGCGAAGAACCATCTTCTTCAGAATCATGTGAAGAGGACAGCAGCGAAGGAGAATACTCCACACCAAGGTTATTGGATGTTAACCCTACTTCTTTTGTTCATTTACTATACTATTATATATTTTATTTTTCTAATTTGGTTAAGAACTCGATATATAGGTAATTAATATTGTTTATTAAATAGTCTAATAACTATACATATTATAATCTATAAGATACTTACATGTGTTAACGTGTGTGTGCATACTCAGGCTCACGTGCACAATTATATGTATTTCCTCAGCTTTGTCTGCCTTTTTTTCTATTTTTATTAGAATTATGTCTCTTATTTGAATATGTCCGTAATAATACTAATACATAATATACTAGTAATTCAATAGTGACAATAGTCACAACTATTGTAGGAAACCCAGTGTGAAACTGAACTAACAAATTACATAAAAAACGGTTAAAACCTATTTACTTATTTTTTAACACAGAAGAAGACATACTATCTCATCCTATAACAATATTTGCTATCCCTTAAAAAAATCTTCCTTATATTTACATAACTTTGCTAGCAAATAAAATACAAACCTTTACTTATACCCGCCATATCCTAGACTATTAACATAAACCCTTATAGGTCGTGGTAGGGCCGAAAGCTGAAGTAATCCTTTCTGTATAAACGAGCGGCCTGGAAATAATAGTAGATATATCTTAACCGTTATGACCTTTTTTTTAAAATATGTAGTAATTGGAATCTGAGAAAGGGTAGATGAGAATTTGGCACTGATTACATTAGGGTATCTACAGTAGGGGCATTGACATTGAGTTTATCGTTATAATTGTTTCGCATCCTTAGATTTCAAACGTCACATAGTTTTAACAAAATCAGTAATTAAATCTGTTATAAGTCCTTGCGAATTAAATTAACAGTGATGGTTTTAGTTGTAATGGTATGGTAGATACCTAATGGTAATGGTTTCCGTCACATAAAACTAACACACGCTCTGTTGAGTAGTTTTGTTTTGGGGAACTAACGCTTAGTGCACTGTATATAGATCTTGATAACTTTTAGTTTTAGCTAACATTATCAGCTTGCGGAAAAGGAGATATACTTGCCTTTGAACGATGATATATTTCTGTACAGAATAACACAAGGCATTAAAGCACATATTATATCGCCTAAACGTTGTTTAGCTTACTTCACCGTCCTTGTTTGGGAAGATTTATTTAAGAGCGTGCCGTGGAATATTTTTAACGCTTTTATTATGCAGTTTCAGTAACCCACCGCCTCCGGTTGGCTCCGGGCAGGACCCTGCCACGCTCACGTGTGGGTTGGCACCTCCTTTCTGTCCAAACTCTCGCTATCGTTCAATCGATGGTACCTGCAACAACTTACAGAAACCAACTTATGGCATCCCCCAAACGCCTTACGGTCGTTTAGTAGCGTATAATTATGGTGACGGTAAGTATCTACTATGGTTTTGAGAAAACTTTATGTAATAATTCTTATTAGAATGTACCTAAGAGGGAAAATAAAAGTAATTTGTAACGAAATTGTGAATTAAATATAAATGATAATTTTAGATTAAAATAAAAAATCTCAAAAGTTCAAAAGTATGCAAACGATTTGGAATTTAAAGTACCTAGTCATTATGTAACCTTTTTAAAATTCCCACTCGCATAACTCTTACGAACAAAGGGTGCAAAGGATGTGAACATTGGTGGAGCTAGAGCGAATTGTGGGCAATAAATCATGTTGCCCTGGTGTATAATAGCGCCAGAATTATTCTCTTGACAGAATTATCCATTGCGTATCGAGGCTCGCTTATCTCAAACGAATCATGTACAAATCGAGTGTGGTAAAGATTATAATCAATCACTTCAACATATCCCCGTATATTTTACTGTATCTGATTTATATACATACTTACGCGTATACGAGATTGAATCAGCTTTTACGTTACTGACGAGATGTGTTTTTCAAGACAGTTGATAAAGTAGGTTACAATTCCTTTCGGTTTAATAAACCTGAGGATACATAAGTGGCAATTCTTACTCTCCGAAGATGTCGGATAATTATCGAGATTCTATAAAATATACATAATTAACTTAGTTAAATACATTTTTTCAGGGGTAAGTTCGTTCCCTACATCAAGATCAGGAAGTCCGCTGCCGAATCCCCGAACACTCAGTCTGATCTTCTTCCCGGACAAGAAACTGCTCGATCCTATTTGGACTCTCAACACCCAGCAATGGGGTCAAATTATAACCCACGATATGTCACTGACCGCTGGAATTGCCCAATCTCGTAAGTATTCCTGTTTAATACATCTTATGTAGTTCTGAGTCATTAGTAGACTTTCATGTAATATTTAAATATGTTTTATGCAATATGTATATCAGATGTTTATTCATTGTTTCATAAAAGTTCGTAGGTGAATATATTTTTTCTTCCGCACTTAAGCATTTCTGAATTTCTTCCGCTCCACTTATTGGTCGACATAATATAATCTTATACCTACTGAAAACCCTTTATCTTATATCAATAAATCTAGAAAGAAAAAACATTTTGCATATTTCATTGCTACGTTGAATTCTTGTTATTTTATTTATAGTCATGCCTTTTATTTGTAGTGACTTAATAATGAAAGGTGTTTTTATTTCTTTTCCCAAAGCTAAATACGTTTCTACTGGTAAGTTACAGAACAGTTTGTAAAGTAAAATGTTTTTGTCTGTCGCCTTTGTTTTTGTTTGTTATGTCTGTCTGGCGTTATGGGGAGTCTCAGTAGAGATCCTTCAAATAATTTGTATGGTTCACTAGACATTTTATTTTGAATTATTGAATTATTTTAAAACCAACTGTCATTCCGTTTTTTAGTGTCATAAGATTCTATCTAATTCAATTACCGCAGGCTTCTGAAAGCCTACTCAATGTTTTTTTCTACTAACATGTCACACGTAATGTTAATTTAACAGCTGTATCTATTCCATTCTCAAGTTACATTTGAATTTTATTCTTAATAAACTTAATTATTCAAAAAATATAGTCATGCTTTAACGCCTCACACGCCTTTCGGCTAGCTTCCTGAAACTGTGCTTTCTGAAACTTGTAGACAATTTACAATAAATTTAATAGGTGTTTTTTTTGTATTGATTTGCTCTTCGGAAACTGGCAGTTAGTTATAAATTGTAGCTGAATTTTAGGCGGGTTCGAAATTTTATGCATTTCTTTTATGCGTATATTTGAATGCAATTGCTTTTGTGTGTGTATCAATTTCATCGATGTTTTTGGGAATACTTGGTTGTTATTTTGTGTAAAATATTATGTTTTGTAAATAAACAAATGAAAATGTTTTTTTAATAAGCCCATATACTAATATATTTTTATAAACTGTTTAGATAAGGATACCATAACATGTTGCGATGACAACGGACAACTGTCGTTCGACGCAACAAACAATCCGCAGTGTGCGCCAATCCTTGTCCCAGCGAATGATCCCGTGCACGCTTCTCAAGGCACTCAGTGCATGAACTTCGTAAGAACTGGGACTACGAGAGATAGAGGATGCACGCCGCCCTACGCTCCAGCACAACCGGTAAGTTTTTTAGTAAACAGAAGTGTTGCGAGCCAATGTCCTAGAGGAGGGAAACATTTTAAATGATAGAACTGATGGATTAAGAATGTACCCAGTACCTACTTAACTCACCAAACACTAGTTTAGCTAATAAATTATATGTATTTAGAAATCGATTTTCTGGAATTCTCTCTGAAACTTGAATTTTCCTTAGCTAACAATAATTTTTCGATATCCAACCGTGGTGACGCTCTTGACAATACATCATCAACTATTGTGTATTTCGAAACAAACTACTACTTATGCGTTTTTTTGGTGACGAAATGGTGGAGTTTACTTAATTCACCTGGGTTAGTTCACCTATGTGCATTAAGTATACTAATAGTAAACTTTATTCATCTGGGAGCATTAAGTATGCTAAAAAGCAAACTTTATTACTGTAAGTAAACTCCACCTGACAAACGTTGAATACTAATTGGAAAAAATATAATAATTTGAAAGCATAAGATAGAACGGGTTGCGAAATAGAAACGGGTTAGCCTTTTTTTTTTGAAAATACTTAATGTAACGGGTCCAGTCCTGTTTAGTTACTTTCATACTTATATATTTAAGTAATGATATTTTAACACAATATAATTTCAGGCCTGTTAAATTACAAACCCATATATATTTAACCACTGATGTTTTACCAAGATGTAATTTCAGAGGCTCTTAATTGAAATTAAGTAGACTTACAATATTAGAAATTACATTCCATTGGCATTTCCAATGTTAGTTTTGCACTAAAGAGACGTTTGTAAACAATGAACGCTAAAGTCTCATAAAGTGAGACCATACGTAACATTGTACCAACTGCGTAAACAATCATGTTCATTGTAGTTTCCCACGATCAATTAGTTGGTAACTCTTACTTGTTTACAAAGGTTTTTGTTTGCCCTTTGACAGTTGTCTACAGTAACGGCGTTTATGGATCTATCATTAGTTTATGGCAGCAGCGCTATCCAAGAGGCACCTATTCGAGCTTTCCAGGGTGGTCGCCTGATCACAGTTTTGAGAAGAGGACAAGAGTGGCCACCTCAGGACCCTAACATCACCCTTACCTGTGAATCTGCTCAGTCGCCCAACGAACCTTGTTATTTGACAGGTGGTTTTACGATGAAATAACCATACGTTTTCATTTGAATTTAAATATATCAACTTTTCTTTATAATAAGTTAATAACTTTAT